>JAQIWX010000364.1:0-18466 GCA_034696785.1 Lepidocyrtus cyaneus | reverse complement strand
GCTGGCCTGTCCTTTGAAGGAAAAAATGCTATTTTTCTTCATCTTTTTGTTCATGATGAACACGATGATGATGGTTTTGGCTAACTTCCTTTTTCTCTTAAAAAGTAGTTTCCTTAATTGCTCCTTATTATATGAGGCAGGAGTGTGTGGCTTGAAAAGAGTTGGAGAAGAGAGATGAGATGAAAATGGTATGTTTTTTCCTCTGGGGGCTTTTCCCTTTTGTTCTTGGGAGGTTCACTACCTCCTTATCAAACTGTCGGTCGGTTAGTATCTCTTTGAAGTTGGAGGGGTTATGTTATAAGGTATTATGCATGACGTGGATGGTAACAATTTTATCCAATCCAAATTAAATTCCAACTCTTCTGGCGAAAACTGGCTTGGTTGATTAAAAAAAACTGGGGATTTAAAAAAGTGATTTAATTTTCTTGCGAACTCCAGTCAAGTCCAGTCCACTTTAGTTCAATTCAGTTCATTCGCTTTCCCTGACTGGCTGACCATGCCTGGTAGCATGTCAGCATGGTGTCAACTGTCTACTCCATTTTTTCTAGGAATTCGTGCGAACCAAATTAAATAAGACATCCTCAACCATATAAACAGTCAGTTTTCTTCAATCTGCATGTCGACAGTCACATTCTTCTTACACGGTTTAAATCAATATTGCATCCAGTCTTTAAACCTTTCATGGTGAAGTGATCACAAGACATAGCAAAAGTGTATTTGTATTATGTTATGGAACGCGTATTTACTCAAGGTAAACCCAGGAAGATGTCAACTGTCATTTTTTTCTCCTGTTGCTAAAAAAACTCCTCGAAAACTCTTCTCTCTGTCACGTCAACTGAATTGCAAACAAGCAGAGAAAATAACACCAATCATCATCATCATCATCAAAAGGGTGAAAATGAAGTGAAGTGAATTTTTTTTTCAGGAGAGAAACGATTACGCTGTAAGTTTGAAGCCCATTTATGCATACGTAATTTGAGTGGAATTACAGTGAGAACAAGCTATCAAGGTGTCTTGTCGTCTTCAAAATGCGTACACTTGTTTTGAGTATGTGTGCGTTCCTCCACGTCTTGTTGACAGCTCAGCAGCAGTCCCCAAAATGATAAAGGGGGGAAAAGCAGCCGAAGTCTTAAAGTGTTGGTGAAGAAGAAGAAGATGATGATCAAAAGAGTCTCAAATGAGATGAGATGAGCATCTTCTCTCCTTCCTTTTTTTCTCTTGAAGTTGACTTGACTTTTGAAGGAAGACGACAAAAGTCATCAGGTGTGAAAAAAAGTAGAATGTGTGATGTTGCTTCTGCTCTTACCTAAGTCCTTTCTTACTTTTGACACCAGAAAATCTTTTGACTGTTGAGTGATATTCATGGGATTACGCTTGTTTGGATTCATCCTCATCACATTATAACCGTCAGCTCTATCATCTTTTTACCACCTTCTGCCCAAAATCCCCCAAAAAGACTTTTTTTTACAATTCCGCAAGGAAGGATTCCTTTGCCCCGTAAATGTATTCAGACAGGTAGAAGCACGCTACAGAACCGAACCTTCTGTCAAAGTCGGACTTTTGTTTGAAGCTAAAAACTATAAAAAAAAGTTCAGCTCTGCCTGGTTGTAAAAACACGCTATGAAAAGTACACTTGACTGATTCCATTCTCATGTTTGAAAAAGAAGAGACGACACACGGATAAAAAAAGTAAGGAGTCTTGTAAGCTGCTTGTCTTCTTGTCGCTGTCGTTCTTTCTGCAGCAGCGCAGCGCATCAGCTCTTCCCAAAATAAAATAAAGTCATATCGTACCCGATTAGTAATCCGATGGCGGAGCATTAAATAACAGCGTCAGATGTTTAAATCCTCAAAAAAATGGCTGTGATGTGACTGTGCACAAAAATGGTTTTGGATAAGAGTTTTGGGAGAAGTGACTAAACCTTTAAATTTTTTATAGGTTTCGGCTCAATGTTAATATAAAAAATACGTTTTTTTTAGAAAAAAAAAAGAATTACGAATTACCTATTACGATCCGACGTAATGGATAATGGATGGGAGCCCTGCTGTCGTGACAAAGTGTGATGTGATGTGATATGATGTGGAATATAGGCATTAAAAATGTGTAAAACGATAATGTGATTATTATTGGGAGCCAGAGAAGGATATACGATACATATACCTTCATCATCATATCATCTGCATCATCCAAATCTTAATACCAGCAGGAGCAACCACACATAATAGTAACTACATGGTCATGATTATTATCATCATCATCTTCTTTATCATGTTTATCATCATAAGATAAAAAAAATAACAGCTAAATCACACTCTGGGAAGAATAATGATATTATTATTATTTACACGGATTTATGGGTTCCATCATGGGAAGAAGGGAGATGAAGGAAAATGATTATTGTTTGAAGACAAAGTGAAAGACGAGAATAGATACAAAATTCCTTATAAAAATGTCGAACTTGCTGGGAGAATGAGATTTTGGGCTTTGTTTAAGAAAAAAGTAATTTTACTGTGAAATAGCATTTAAATACATATATCTAGTAAAAGTAGAATTATCTATGGGCAATGTGTCTTTCTCTTTGACTTTGCGAATTTTTTTTATAGATGGAAGTCAATTTTTATCTTGTCCCCTTCTCATGTTCTCATCAAACTCATTTCACGACTTTCATTGATACTTAAAAAAAAGTTGGGGAAAGAGAAGAGAGGGCCGGTCGGCATCTTTTCTTTTTCAGAGAGTTTTTATTTTAAATTTGATTTTTTTTCTTCCCATGCTTCTTTCTTGTAAAGAGAAAACCAACGGGAGAAGAATCAGAGAAGAAAAAATGTGATGATGTGGGGACTCATTCATGAATTGATTGTGAGTGGTGTGGACATGGACATGTACTCGGTAGAATGGAAAGATGTTTACATGAAATCCAAGAACACATACATCAATCGCGAATTTTTGTATGCGCTTATTGTGGTGAGGTGGGGATGATGTTCACCCTTTCTGATTTTTTGACAATTGTGTGAGACTACAGTATAAACTTGTTGTGTCTGGTTTGGTTTGTCTCATTCAATATGTGCATGTGGTTTTTTCTCGGTCTTTCCTGATTTCTACTGATGAGAATTGAGTAGTGGGAAAGGTACAGGGTAGGGAATAAATCGAGAAATTCTGTTGTATCAGCTTTAGCAGCCTCTCCTGTCTCAAGTCAAGAGGAAGAGGGAGAAAAAAAAATGGGATTTTGATTGTGATTGTGTAAAGCTGAGATGATCTTGATATCAAACCCTCCATAAAACCTGAACTCTTTTAGTAGTCCATGAAGGTTTCGCCCCGTTATAAGGTTATTGTTTTTGTTGGTTTTTTGATGGTGATAGTGATGAGAATGGTGGTGGTAATAATATGATGATGTTGAAGTGTTGAGGTGTTGACATCTCCATTTTATTTACGAGTCAAAGATTAGTTCACATGAAGGGCGAGAACTGTATCGTAATCAGATATAGTCAGTGTTGCTGTGAATATGACATGAATGACGTGTTTTGTGGTTTTGATCCAAAAGTTGATTTATTTATAACAGAATTATGTCCAATTTTTTTATTTTGAAATTATGCATGGGAAAGGATGAAGCATATCTGTTCTGCTCGCAGTAATTTAAATTCGCACTTTGGTCAAGTCATCTGTACAGTTTTTTGTGTGATAACTAGAATTGCTCCTTTTTATTTATAAAAAAGTAATAATGAGAAAGAGTGTAAAATGGAAGGGTGCACAAATATTTTATGCAAAAAAATGACTCTATCCAGAGGCAAAAACTGCAACTCTGCTTCATTTTAGATTTTTTTTTCAAGAATGAAAAACCTCGAGAACTAGTTCTTTCTGTTTTCTTGGCTTGATTTCAATAATAATTTAGTAGATTGGTTTTGAGCTCGGTGTCTGGTGGTGGTGGCTCATATAGGTACTTAGGTATGTATAGATTATGGTGATGCTGGCAATATTATGAAGGAGAAGGTGAAGGAGCCCCCATACCGTGATCCTCTCGAGGGGATATTATTTTATTATACAGTTTTATTGCTTCGTATGAAGTGCACCCCACTGCATGTATGCGATAATCAATATGACAGCTCAATCTCTTGTTCCCAATCCAAATCATCCTGTTTATCGCAATTTTTTAATTAATACATAATTTACGACGGTGATTATGAAAATTTCCGTTCCTCTCCATTATTGCAAATATATTCTCGCATCTTGTTAAAGAAATATATGAGGGCAGTCTTGACTTGAGGAGAATCAGAAGACAGAAAACACCCATTCTCTGATCGGAATTCTTAATGGCCTTGATGGTTTTGATTGAATTTTAAATCAATATCAAACAATCTAAGTGGTGGTATTTTTCATTATTTTTTTTCAAATGGAAAAAAGAGATTGGACGAGTTGGTCACTTTTTCTGGCTAAGTTTCTACCTTTTTTTGTTAGAATAGTATGCTATATCGTTACATTTGTTTTGGGTCAGTCACGTTCATTATGTGGATCCATAATTTAATATAAACTAGATTGAAGAGGGTTGATTAAAATGAGCGAGATGAAGTTAATTGATAGTTTGGAGTTTGGCGGAGAGTTTTTTGATTACGTTCTTGAATAGGCACATGCAAAAAGGATTGTGCGTGCGATATCACGCATGTGATCGTAATAAGATTTTTTTGTGGGTCCGACCCGACCTGAGCAAAGCATTCAGATTAGTCGAAAGTAATCTACTATTTTCATAGGATCGGGTCACAAACTTGGAAATATACACTGCTTGATTCCCTAATTTCTTCCGTATTAATTTGATTATCTTGGACCGAACTATTTCACTAAAAGATGAAATGAATCTGTCTTGCAAAAAAAAATTGAATAGCAACTAACAACACTTTATCGTCGTCTGTGGACGAAATACATAATTTTTTAAATTATAACTTCTGCTCAAAGACCTTAAATTAGAGTTAATTTGGTTATAAAATGGTAAAAATTATGAGAGAGTTTAAAGAGGACAAAATCAGCAACTTGCTCTGCAAAATAATCTGCCTTTTTACATTCCTCTCATGGAAGGGATGTCAATCCAGTACTGATGTATCAAGATCATAATGTAATTAGCAATTAGTGTAGAAATAATGGGCTCCTTTATTTGCCAAATCAATATTAACTTTTCTCGCTATCGATAATTTGTAAACAACTTGTTAGAATTGTGGTATTCTTTGTGATAACCTTTCAGAAAATTGGTGCAAATATCTTACACAAGTACCTATCTGCATTTTTCATGGCAAGTTTGAAGCTCCCTTATTTCGACAATATACAAACATGTACATTTACATTTTAAATGGATAACATAAGTTAGTTGGATCTTGGGTGGATACCTATTCACTTTATATGTTCCCGTGAATCCACAATAATGAAATCTCGCCTTTTGCCAGTGACGAAGTGACTCTATCAAAATTATTGACAAATGAAAAGTTATTAAACAGCTAAAGTTTTTTTATTACTGCTCCTCACGCAATAAAAAGGCATAACTTAATATGCACTCTACACAGTCCCACCATATTTAACGAAGTCAATTCCCATTATTTCCCCTATTCATTACTACCAATTACCACTATTACGATAGCCAAATGAGCTTCTCAACCTGTACAGTAGTCGTAACTAACAACTCAAGCATCCATCTAGAAGTCTCCAAACTTTGTTTTATGAATGTGCTGCTGACAGTTGTGTAATGAAATGAAACTCTTCAAATTATAAGAGCAATGCAGTGGCATGGCATGATCCTTGATCAAACGCTTCTCTCATAACTTGGTTCTTATGTGCAAAAAAAACAACTGTGACAAGAGGAGAAATTGAAGATACAAAGCAAGAATTAAGAATTGGTTTTGCTCCTATCATTCTCCGTTGATGATATTGATGACTGCGATGATGTCGATGGGCACTTCTATCATCAAAAAAACATGTTTTTGGAGCAGCACAGTTAAAAAGAGAGATGTTGTTGATTTCTGTGATTATGTGACTCTGTCTTGAGTTGAGTTCCTCCTTAATGAAGAGCAAGTTCATACTATAAGTAATAGTAATGCATGTTGAGTGAGTTGTCTTACTCTCCTTAAGAGAAAAAAATGAGTATGGAATTGTCTTATAAAACTTTTCAATTTGAATATACGAACAATAGTCATACACTGCTGGGCTTAGACTTAAACTAAGCAAAAAGCTGATTGTGATGGGATTGCGGTAAGAAAAAGCAGTAAATCTTTCTCTTGCGATGTTGCTGACTGTTAAAGGTTTATTAGTGCGGTATCATAATGAATATCTGTATCTCTCTCCCTGCTCATGCGTCTACTATGTACATCTTTGAATTTATCCTGTATTCATAATATGATATAAACCTATCGTATTGTATTTGTAAAAGGTTTACATGGGCAATATAAACTGATTATGAGGAGGATAATAAGCATTTAATCCTATCACAGCTTTTTATCCGATATGTCATTGTTGGGAAGAGAGGGAGAGAAACCAACCACCTTTCTCTTATTCTGGGTCTGCTATATGCCTATACGTCTGTGCGTGCACTAAAACTGGAGGATTTATATCAATTACGAAGAGTTTCTTTTTTTTTGCATTCGTCGGACGAAAAAGGCCATGGCGTAATAAGGATAATGACTATTATGTCTGAGCAAAATAAATACACAACTCGAGATGAGGGCAAATAGGCAAGGCACCCCAAAAACAGCTCAGAAAAAAATCATCATCATCCCAATTTGCATTTTCAAAATAAGAAAAAGTTTTATGGATGAAAACAGAAAAAAAGACATTTATTTGAAAGGTGCAAATAGAGAAACTTAGGTTGAGAGAGAAACAAAAGCAAGTGGTGGTGGAGTAGGTGGTATGGTAGATGGTACAGCGAAAAATAGCAATAAAACAAGTGAATTTATAATTAGACAAGGTTGCACCACTCCAAAAAGAACAAAAACTGAAAATAAAACTGTACTCGACATAAGACCTCCAAATTAACAGACATCTCTTCTGCCTCAAAACAAAAGGCTCGGGTTATTGTTTTCTTTTTATTCGTTAGCCATTCTTTTTCATTCATGTCGTTTCGAGAAAAGGAGCACTATAGCTCTGGGACCTCAATGAGATTAGTAGTAGGTACTTATGTAACAGCTAAAAAACTTCACATCATTTAGAAGAAGGTGAAAGAGAAGAGATGCAAATGCCAGTCCAATCCAATATATCCCTCATAAAAAACTGTCCATGTGGCTTTTGGGGTTTCCTCTGAAAAGTCTTGAGTTTTTTTTCTAATTTTCTTGTGAGGCATACTAAATGC
Organism: Lepidocyrtus cyaneus; assembly: GCA_034696785.1. Classification (NCBI taxonomy): domain Eukaryota; kingdom Metazoa; phylum Arthropoda; class Collembola; order Entomobryomorpha; family Entomobryidae; genus Lepidocyrtus; species Lepidocyrtus cyaneus. Next base: position 11,153 of record JAQIWX010000364.1, on the reverse strand, counting down.
ATACGTTTTACTGTTTCTCTCATGTTTTTTTTAACCCGAGGTAGAAAGTACTGAACTACTTTTGAGTAAAAAGTCCTTATACCATCAGCTTGAGGAGTAGTAAAGGAGCCTGTTAGGTTTAAGTTAACTTTTATGAGTTGATCTTTTTAGACTTTAGCTCATTGGTAAAGAAAACTCTGTTGTATAATAATAACAATAACACTTTGGCTTATCTTTTTAAGATCCTAAACTCACCACAGACATATGTATATATGCTTAGGTATCTTACCCTTAGACATCTTTGAACATTATCAACAAAGTTTTTTTAATCATTTATCAACACTGAGCACACGGGCAATGAGTAAGCAGGCAGCGTAGGTAGATCAAGTAAATGAAGTCTGTTTCTTCGGCAAAGGCAGCTTTGGCAGTTGTCTAGTTTACCTTTTTTCCCTTGCATCTGCACCTGCCTTATATCCAACTTTTTTTTTGTAAATGAGTACCTACATGCATATCTACGATATTATATCATCATCATTTTGATAATAGTACAACAATGTAAGTATATCAATCGTTTAATATCAAGATATATCTACGTCTGCTCCAACCCCTTTTCATTTTACCCTAACGAAAAAAAACAAGAAAGAGAAGAACAACAACACGCAGGCCAGGCCAGAAAAAAATTCAGCTAGACAACTTCACAAGAGGAACTCATAGATCCAAATTCAATTCTCACATGGAGTTGGCCAGGTAAAGAAGCACGCATGGGAGACGCTCATCATGGTGCATACTAAGAAGAAAATATAAGCCTATGACGATGTGGTGTGGTCATGCTCAGGCTCGAAAAAGAAACGTTCTTCTGGCTTTTCTGATACTGTATTAAGTTCTGTTGTTGTTGTTCTTCAGAAGTATTTTATTAGTAAGTTTTGTCAAAATATTTCGTGATGATAGATCTTGAAGAAACCGTCATAAATTGAGGGTACAAAATGGAGTGGCAAGTTTTATTCAAATTGTGCGAGTGCGAATTGCGCTGCGAGTGAATATCCTTCAAAGTCATTCGAAAAAGTTTGGATCGCTACTATTAAATTCATTATTGATAATAGACGAGTAATTAGCAGTAATTAAGTTCGTGGCGTGGACTGTGAAAAAGAGTCACCGCAATTTTGCCACCACCACCATCATATTCATCATCACCAAAAAATTAATATTGAGGTATTGTTGATTGATAGTGTGCTGCTGTGAATACCTGAATATTTTTCAGGATTTTCATAGGAAAACTATGAATGATTTTTTGAGTGCTGGCTGAAGGTGCCTTCGTGCAATGTGACTATTATTGTGTTGCTGCGGCCAGTCCACATCTTTTGTTATGGTTATGGTCAATCAATCTGCGAGGAGCGCAGCAGCAGCATCAACATCAACTCTCAAGCAAGCAAAGCTACATACAAGGTTTCTTTTCTGCGCAAATTCATAATTATCATCAAGGGAAAAAAGTGGCCCTTTTTTCAAATTTATTAAATGAGACAAGTGACAAAGACGAGTTTTTGCATAGGAAAACATGAAATCTCGAAAAGAAACATTTTGGGGTTGATTGAAGTGGTGTAGCAAGTACAAAGTTTCGGCTGACAAGATTATTATTGTAAATGTTTGCGTTGATGGAGCAAAAAAAATAACATAATAGTAATAATAATGGCAACCAGCGCATCGCACATATCCTACAACAATGTCGGTTGGTTTGGATGAAATAAAAATGTGTTTAGTGTTGTTGTGTGAAAATTGAATGAAAATGTTGATGATGACGATGATGAATTGAAGGATACTTGTTCTTTGGATCAAGCAAAAGGAACAGTCACCTCGATAATTTGGCATAATAACAAGGAATAAATAGTTGTCAAGAACTATTAAAAAGTGAAGTTAGCACAGTCACCATCTACACTCAAAAGAAAATTGCTTCTGTTTTCCCAGTTTCTCCTGCCAAAGAAAAAAATTGCCCAGAAAAACAGCGTAATTTTTTCTTCGCAAATGTGTAAAGTGCTATTATATTATTGATGGTAATTATGATGAAGACGAGACGACAGTGACGGTAAAGTAGGAATAAAAATCTCTCTTCCTCTTTTTCTCCTTCTTCTTCTGGTCAAGTCAAAGAAGTCTTCTTTTGAAGTAAAACAGACAAGTTTTTTTCCTTTTCCCCTTTGCGGGGAAAACTCATGCGAAATAGACGGAATGGGAATATGAGGGGAATAAAAAGTATTTTTATGATCATTCCTTTTTTATGCATTTTTTGCATTACAGTTTTTATCACCATCTTCTTATCATCTCGACAGATCAGCCGTGTGTACTACTGGTTTTATTACCTGAGCATTAATTGTAGGTACAAAATGGGTAGAAAATGTGTATTCTTATTTGTGTGAGATGGGAAAAGGATAAGGAAGGAGACCACCACGTGATTTTGTTCCCCCCAACCATCAACATGTCATGTCATATTCCTCCCAAGTCTTGTTCCATTTTTTTCCCTTGACAATTCTTTCACCTACAAATTACTGCATCAGGCTATGACTGTTTTTATCTGGGTATCATATCAGCATGCAAAATCATGACTATTGTGACAAGATCTACGAGCTCCAATTAACGCTACGCATCATCGCACATCACATATTTAGTCATTTGTTCATTGTCTGCTGGCACTGTGGCATTGACAGTGATATGATAAGTATATATGTCGGGACGGAAGATTTTGCATATTGTGAGTGAGCTGGCGATGGAAATAGTCAGTTGTAAACAATAATTACGACAATGAGCACGGCTTGACTGTAATTGTTGATGTGAAGGAGAGAACTCGAGAAAAAAAACTGATATCTGTTTGGTTTTATTGCCATGTCCGTACTGAAATATAATTCATATGCACCTCCCCGCATACAAATTGGAGGAAGATGTGAATTATATTATTTTTTTAGAAAAGTGAAAAACGATTATAAATAGTTTTTTTTTTTGCAGAATAAATTTTAATATTTCAATGCAATTGATGATCGGTTTTGTTAATGAATAATCGTGAGGTGATGTTCATTCAGTCCTTCCTTGAGTTTTTACAGACAGACAGACGGATATTGGCATTGTTCTCTTTTGATTCCTAGTTCCTGTTTTGTCGGAAAAGAAATAAAAAAAATGTTACCATTCCATAGTTATTTTGACATTTTTATGGATTTGCGGATGAACATGTATGTAGGGGAGAGGCATGAAGGCATGCATGTGAAATCTTTTCTGAAAAGAATCAATGAATTGACAATGAAACTGCGACTGAATGAAACGTGTGCGTCCATAAGAATGCCTTATAAAAAAGAATGGAAGAAAAAGAACAAAATGCCATGAACATCATAAAACATTTCTTTAATCATAATTTACATGCTATTTACATATGCAGTTTTTTTTACTGAAAAAAAGGAAGCAGCTTTGTGTGTGGTTTAGCTCTGGCTACTGCTGCTTTGTTGCCGTTTCTTCCCTGGGCATTGTCATTTTTCTGTCATATTTTATGATTAACTGATTTACAGTCAACTTCCACCACCACCATCATCTAAAGTTTCTTATTTTTTTAATATTTTTTTTATGTCATAAAAATTAAATTCTAACTGTGCAAAATTGCTCGTAAACAATCGAGACTGCACTGGCAGTAAAAAAAGTTTGAAGGGAAGATATATACATATAATGGGTAGGTTAATGGAAGGGATGCGGATGGTTTTCTTCTTCTCGACTAAAATTGCGCGGAAGAGCGTATAGTCACTATTCATACATTTTCATTCATGTTTTTTAAGGAAAAAATGTGATTCTTTTTTTAAATGTCTATAATGCAAGGTTTCTGTAAAAGGCTGGCACAAGTGTAGATAAATGCTACCTGTACACTGTTACCGTACTCTCAAGTGCAATTTTACGATTTGGTACGGTTATCTTGGTCGATCATCTTGCGGCTTGATCTCTCTGTCACAGGAGCTTTTGCAAAGGAGGGGGAACACAAAGAAGAAAGGACGTTTTTCACAGTTGACTGTTGCTCTTCGCTCGCTCGACTTTGACTCGTGTGTTTGTGGGTGTTTTTTTTTCTTTTGTAACATCACCACAAAATATAGAGTTTAAGTGATCTTATGTGATCGAAAATGAGATTTTAATAGTGACAAGTGAGGTCTACAAAAGAGTGAAGTAATTTGCTAGTAAGGCTGCTACTTTGAGTGCCGCCACAGTAGTAGTCGATCCTTTATATGTATAGCGTGCCGAAATAAATTAGTAAAAAAAGATCTTCAGAGAGAGTGGAATTGAAGTGTAGTTAAGTAGAAGACTTGAAGTGGGCGCGGTAAGGCAAAAGACCACTTCACCTTTCGGCGTTAATCAAGTGGACTGGTCATTCACTAACTCAGAAATCTGTAATTAATTGCTGGCCTTGTAGAACATATAAATAGACTGATTTAATTGGGAGATGAGAATAATCACATTTAGGTAAAAGAGGGAATGGAATGTGGACTACCTTCTAGAGACTTCAGGATGGAGGCTTTACGGCTCTATAACATTAAAATATGCTAGTTAGGTTTAAACACACTGCAGGTAAAGGACAAGTGTCATCATTTTCAGCAAATTAATAAGAATTTAACTTAAAACAGATTAAATAGAAGTAGCTGTAAACTTCATTATCATCATATATGCAATTTAAACTACATAAATTGAGACTTACTTTAGGGAAGATCTTCCCGAAAGTTTCTCTCATTTTACTTTCAACCCAATAAACAGTTTTTAAATATCCTGCACGATCAAATCGATAAATAATCATTGACCGAATAAAAAAACCATTTCCTCCTCCCACATCAAATGAGCCACAAGGAAATGAATAAATAACAGTCAGAACTCAAAAACCCTCGATTATTCTTATTACAACATACATCATGAACTCAATATATCTATTCGTTATGCATATGAAAAAAAAAGTTTATTACAATATGTATTTGATATTGATACTGTGAATATTACATTAACGGTGTCATTTTTTTATGTTGGAACGTGCACGGAATCATCATGATCATTATCGACAACATCATGATCCTCCCTCGTAATAATCATCACCACCACCGGCCAAACACAATTTATTTTTTTCTTTGCTTGTTTTTTTTATTATTATGATGATGGTGATGACTATGATCCGTCTTAAACGTTATGTAAGGCAATAATTCAAGCGGAAAAGGTTTAAACAGACTGTGGCTTTTGAGTCGAGTCTCTTTGTTTTTCCCGTTGATGATAGTTCCTTTGAAAAGATGTTTGCACTTTAAATGGCTCTTTTTTTATAGAAATGCGTGAGCCCCGGTAATGGCAATAATAGTTAATAATAATAACTGAATTATAACAGCATGCTCGGAATCCCATCCTCATCCTCATGCAACATTATGTGTTTCATAAAAAAGATGATGATCACGATGAAGCTGATCATGATATGATCATGTTTTTTTCCTTGATATTAAAACGATAAAAAGAGGAAGAAGATTAGCAAGGAAAGATAGCAGGAGAAAAAACAAAAAAAAAACAAAGTATATCAGAATCATTTACCCTCGGAGAAAAGACTCCATTAAATTATTAATATTATTTTAGGGGATGTTTTTATAATCTTTGGATATTATTATACGGCTCTTGTTGTGTTGTTGCTTGCTGCACTTTTCCCATTAAAAGTTATTATAAAGCCATAATCCAATCTTTATATGGGCAGAAATGGGACTGGGAAGCAAGTGGGGAGGATGTGATATGGACTTGGTAATAAAAATGGGAATGAATATTATGACTATGATTTTCTTCTTCTCCTTTGCAATTGCAAATACAAATCGGGGGTGGAGCTGAAACAAATGTGTAAGCACATGAAAGACTTTCCCCTTACTTGTTTCTCATCTGCCCAAGCGGTATAATGATATTGATCATCCGTGCGCTGCTGTTTCCCTTCCCAGATGGGATTTTTTATAGATTTTTTTTCTTTATGATATTTGATGACGATGATGATGAAGTAGCAGAATAAACTTTAGGTTTTTTACAATCCTCCATCCTCTTCGCTTATAGAAGCTATCATGTTTTTTAAATAATGTGCATGAAGAAATAAAAAAAGAAATATACTAGTTTATGAGGAGGAGTATGATTTTCTTTCTCTGTAAGTATAGTTCTCTTTATTCTGTTACAGGGAAAAGGATAATATATAATTTATATGACTGAGATTGTTTGTGTAAAAGAAAAAAGATGATGGGAGGCAGGTATCAATAATATATTTTTTATGTTCGGGAATCCACTTGTTACGCGTGTTGTTTGTTAGTCTAATACAATAATCGTTGTTTGAAGAAGGGAGAAATGAACGTTTAGAGCGGAGTAAATTATGAGTTTTTTTTCTTTCTCTGAAAAAAAAAATCTTTGCTGAGAAGTTGATGATGAAGTGTCCGTTTTTCTCGAGTTGAGAGTTGAATGAGCTGGATTTGCTTCCTGAAACTGTCGAACACTGAACCAAGTGGGAAAAGTAAAGGAAGGGGAGTGGCTAAGGCGATTAGATGTTTTAGGTGATGCTCTGATGGTGATGGGATGAGGGTGAAACCAGTGAGTTCTCTATAGAGTTTGACTTGGCTTGACTTACATAATGCATTTTGTGCAGTGGGCTGAGCTGGCTGGAAAGGAAAAAGGGTGAACAAAATTAGTAGAACAGTTTTTTTTTGTACCAGCAAGTTTCAACGTTTTTTCTTCTGCGTTTTGTTTGAAAGGTATCAAATTATTGTAATCATTCCAGTATTTAAAGAAGGATTATCTTTCTCAAATTATGGGAGGGAGGTTATACTTTTGGAAGTTAATGTTCTCCAGAGAGTTGTCCTCGTGAGGTGATTAGACCGTGTGCTTCTCATATTTATATATAAACTGTTTTGAATTTGGCTGGAGTATAGTTAGAAAGGAAGGAAGGGAAGGCATGGAAAGTTATTTTTTATCTCGCATTTTTTGTGGCTGTGGCTGGAAGTTAAACTTGATTTCTGGATCGAGCTAATGTATGCATGTTTAGTGTTGTTTGTTTCAACTGTTTGTTTTTAAAAGACAGCTTTTGAACAGTTCAAGTTTTTTTTTTACTTTGTGGTGATTACAGGGTATTATGTAATCATTACTCCAAATATTTCCTTTAGTGCAATTTTGGTTCAAACGCTTATTATTTTATCCTCCAAAGAAAAACAAACAAATGGGGACCTTATTTCGTAACAGCTTAATTATATACCTGCAAAACCTCAGTTTATAATGTGCGTATGCAGTGACGCTCCAAAGTGCAGTTCTAAACAAATTGTCTTAAATAATCACACACATAATGCTCATGCTTTTGAATGGAATGGAGCCACATGTAAAAACTCAACCGTACTAACTTTCCTTATACAAATACAAAAGTGCAAAGTAAATCGAAAGCAATTCTAGTCTGGGACCTTAGCCGGCGTAGCACTGAAAGTGATTTCCGGACGAAGGAATTTTTCAATAATAACAGTAATTTTGCCAAAGAAATCTCTGGAAAATAGATAATTTATGGGTTTGATATCATCATCATGTTTAGCTAAAATCTGTCTTTAGCTCATGCAAATTACGGAAAGGAATTTTATTCAGTATCAGCCCATTTCACCCATCCCATTCAAAAATTGTTTTACCATTATGGAATAGGAACGCCTTCCTCGATTCCACCTTTTTACGCAAAAAGAACATCGTTGATTCCGCTCTTTCTCGCCTAGCCCACATACGCACTTCGACATTTCAAATTTTATTATTATAATATGTAATCCCATGTGGGGTGAAACAAGCGTGTAATAATATCACACTGACATTATTATATGATTAGAGGTAATATATTTTTGCGTATGGACGATAAACGCCCATTCACGCAAAAAAAAAATGTCCGGCCGGCCACCCATTCCTTTTCCCACAGTTTCAATACACACGACTTTGATCGTTGGATGTTTTGCATGTTACTTCACCAAAAAAATCTGAAAACGAACTGTAATGAACACATTAGCTATGCGTCACTCACACATGTAAAAGCGTGATCATTGGATTTAGCGAAGAAAAAACATACCTTCAAAGTTCAACCTCATCCCATTTAGGTATGCTTATATAATACTTGTCACATGGCCCTCCATCCATCCTAGCCATCCGCCTCATCCTCTAATTTTTTTTCTTGGACACTTTTCAAAAAGTGAACAATGCAATGCCATTTTCCTTTCCTGCTACATAACGGCTACGCGTCGCGTATGCGACAATATCTACTCCTTCTTTTAATCTTATTCAAATCCACCTGTTGTCCTTCATCGCGTCCGTGTTCCTCATTTTTATCCTCTGCAGTAAAGCCGTACTAATATCCTTATCATTCTCCTCATCATCATCACGAAGCTCATCTTATCATCAATGAAAATGATAATAAAATAGCAAAACTACTAATTTGTTGCTGCTAATTCTAATCCGGATTAGACAAAATAAAATCCTCTCCGCTCTGCCTTCTACCTATTTTCAATTCGTCTTCGTCATTTCTCCTAATTGACCCGTGAATAAGTTGAGCACAATAGGGAGCTTACATGAGTCAAGAATAAAGATTCAAGAAGCAACAGCGATCACTTCACAAGTTTATAATGACATGGCGGAGTCATATTCATAGCCTGAAAAATTTATTGCAAAATTCAGTGGAAAAGACATAAGGAGAAAATAAATGGGTTTTTGTACTGTAATATTAATAAAAAGAAGTTCATCCATGGATGATGTTGCCGCCAAAGATAATGTTGATGGAAATGGCAAGAACTTATAATGGCTTGTGTGAGAGAGAGCAAGAGATCTTTGCCAAAACTTGCTCTCAATTTTCCACATCCTCCATTGTTGATCATCCTCATCATCATCATTCTATCATTGAGATAGATGCCATTGTTCCGTGAACGATGCGATTCTCCACGTAGTGTCCTAAAAAAGAAGAAACCAAAGATTGAAAAAAATATACATATGGATATGGATGGAGTCAAATATTTATGGTACGCAGGTGCCTTTTTCGCAGGTGCTAGCAGGTAGATCTTCTTCTCCTCCGTATAAGATTGATTGTTAGACTAGACTCGCAGAAAAGTAGATTTATTCGAGGGTTTGGATGAGGATTGAGGAATTTTTTTCAGACAATGCCATGCTTCTAAAAAAAATGTTCAATGATGTGTGTGGCAAAATTATCAATAGGGAAAAGGGGATTTGGATGGGGGAACTTTTTCAATCGATCCATGTAATATGGATTGGATCTCTGCGCTGCTGCAAGTTAAAATCCCCTTTATACGAATGCAATCAACTTGTCTCTTTTGTTATGGTTCAGTTGTTATTATGCAAAAACCTACATTATTTACATATACGGATGATCTGTTGACGATGGATAATGATGAAGAACGGAGCGTATAATGACGAAAGTCAGGAAAGATTTCGCATCAAGATATCACACTACTTACTTATATCTGTACTGTACTTAATAGGGAGACGAGGACGTTAATCGTCTGAAAGGATGACAATTATAATGGGAAAATTAAAGGCTCAGTTATAGCTTGACAGAAGACGAAGGAGAAGAAAGAGAAATTTTTTCCCTCTTGGACTTTAAAAATACTTAATAACGTAGTTTTTATTTCGCAGCTCATCCATCCTTGTCTGTTGTCGTTTTTCAATTTTCTTCAATCCAAAATAAATATAATGTGTTGGCTGACCAGATTCTATTCTCACTTGCCAAAAAAAAAATTGGGAGATCACATTTAAAAAAAACTCTTTTGTAGTATGTATTCTTTAGGATGAGGCTTTGACTCAAGTCTGCACAAAAATGGAGAATTGTTCAGTCTTCAAAATCAGATAAAAATGACAGGGAAAAGTTTTTGAGCGAAAAAAAAACGCACATGGATTGGTGAATTTAAGAAGAAGGAAAAAGGGATAATAAGGAGGAATGTCAGCGAGCAAGCAAGCAAGCAAGCAAAGAACAGGTTTTATTGTCTGTTTAGATCTTCTTGAGCTGAACTTGAATTGAGCATGTGACGTTTTGTTGATGGACAAGAGGTTATAAAGGAAATAAATTGACATTTAAGTTGGGTTTTTGCCCAGTCAAAGAGAGATTTACTTGAAGGTTTAGATTAAATTGAACTAGGCTCGAGTCAAAGCCAAACCAAATCAAGACTGTTTTGTAAACATCACTAGAAAAGGGGTAGACGAAATGGGCATGTCATAATATTAATCAGTTTCTCCTGGAGTGGGATACGGTTGGTCATCTTTACGATTTTTTTAATAAGGTCTGGTTTTTGTATCAATGTGTAGTTATTGGATGTGAGGGAATTCCCGAATATGTGCTTGTCAACTCAGCTTTAAAAAATAACATTTAGATGGGGTGAAACGAAAAAAGAACGGATACATTTTGTCTGTTGAACGAACAATATAATTTAAACGAGTGGAACGATATAGAGTTTTTGGAACGTTTCCTCTTGGAGCTATAAAATATACTGTTTAAATTTCGTTATCCGTCTAGTCTTCAAAGTGAAGTGTTTGGGGGAAGACGAACAGTGAAAGTGAAATGTGATATGGATGTAACGTGTTGGTAAAATAATACTGTGCAAAGATGTACACGACACCGAGAAAAGTGAAGCAGGAGTCGAGGCTCCGACGCTCTCTGTCCTTGACTAATAATAATAATAATATCAACAATGCAAACAATCGGATAAATCAAAATGGCACAGGTGGATATACAAATAAGATCCAATCAATTATTATCTTTCTTTAAATATTTTATGTAGTGTTATAATTAACTGGTATATGCCACCAAGCTCTAGCTACCTATGAATAATTATTTTCTTTAAATGCTTGTTTCATTTGTTTCGCAATGCTAGAATTAAGCAATTACGTAAATTTTTAATGCTTTAGGACGAAACTTTTAAAATAGTGTTTTCATAAAAAAATTCAATTGTTTGTATTTCAGTTAACGGATCGGACATCAACGGAGACGAGCTTCCAGCCCCATCCCTAACTTCACCATATTATACTTTAAGCAACCGCGTATCTCACCAGCAGCAGCAGTACCACCACTTGAACGGAATCGCTGAACAACCTGTCTCCGCTTCCGTTCCCTTGTCAGCCTCCTCCTCATCATTGCCAGATCCTTTCACATCTCTTTCTCA
>JAQIWX010000363.1:0-18471 GCA_034696785.1 Lepidocyrtus cyaneus | reverse complement strand
AAAACACTACTGTAAAACACACATAAAGCGCTTTAGAAATGTTAGTTAGTAGTTGATTTGTTTATTGAACGGAGTTTTCATTTTGTTTTCTTTCTACCATCCGATCTCGACAGTAAGGCCACTTAAGGTTTAGGTTTTTTTTTATTGCCGTTGTAGGAACTGGCCGCTATACATCATTTCGTTTAGTCATAGTCAATTTCAATTTGCTAAGTAATAATCTACGCTCGTTATACATACATGGATGGTGGTCACTTAAAGAATTAGCTGTACGTATAACGGTCTTGGCAGGTCTAACTAGGCAAGACGAAGTGGCTTACAAGTCTACACTGATCTAGCCAAATCATGTATGCAAAATAGTGCTTTGGGGCAGTTGTTAGTTTCGTTAAAGAAATTGTATTCTATTTTCAAGAGGGCAAAACCAGTTGACCGTACAAAGGCATTTTTGCATTGCGGGCGGAAATGTTTTGGCTGTTATGACTATTGGACTGTTTTAAATGTAGCCTTGCTTTCGAGATCGGATTGTAGTAAAAAACTGCTACTCTTTTTACTATTCTCTGCTTTTCTCTTTGCCTGCAAAAGAAATTATATGGTTAGGATTAGTAATGCAGAAATGGTTAGTAAATGATTGAAATGCGTATGCACTTTAGCTCTTTGATTTTGAATTGAGACGCTTGGATTTGGAGTTTACTTTGGGACGGGGCTTCCACCCAGTTGCCAGCAGCACCCCCTGTCCAGTCATAGAAATCAGCTCCGCAACTCCACCGATTGGTCTTGCTACTACTCCTATCATACCCATACTCACTCCTCCGATAAAGTTTGCTGCTGATGGTCCTCTAACGATCACGTTATTCATGGGGTGATGTGATAATCCTCCAATTGCCCCTGAAATAAGATACACAAATATATCATGGATAAAAATAAAATGTACCTAAATACCGAGGGAGGTTAACTAATTTGTAAGTAAAAATTACCAAGAATTCGAATTCCAAATCCGCTTAGTCCTTGCACAATCCCATCAGAAAGGCCTTGAAGCTCTACTTGTCTAGCTGCTTCAGTAATTAGTTGCTCTTCCTCATCTAGTGTTAAGCGGTCAATGTTTCTGGATACGCTCTGTGCCCAGTTTGTCAGCGAATTAAGAGTTCCTGTAATGATAAATTTTCTTATAAATTGCACCTAATTCACTGGAAGATCAATAGAAAAATGGTATTTCTATATTTCCGACAACAAACCTGAAGTGACGCTTTGCAAAAGCGAGGAAACTCCATATCCCAGTCCAGAAACAAAGCCGACCGGCCCATTGAGGAATCCTTCATATGGGTAAACTACTAGATCTCTCAACCCCGTCCCTACCGTACGGGCTAATGTTCCAGGGCTGCCTAGCAATTCAAGTGACCCCAAAACACGAACCGGGTTACCGATCGTAAAAATCGTCCCAACTGTATAATGCATCGTTAGTTCTAATCCCAAGTGGAAATCCGTGGTAACACTGGAGTACGCTACAAAACGACCAAGCTGGACAACAGATCTATCTAGGGATACGTAAAGTACTTTTTCCGTCCGCAAAGTCAATTCCAATTCCGTTGCACGAATGTCAATCATTTTTAGCTTTACTGGGCGTGATAATTGATTAAACAGTTTCAAGAGTTCATTGGGAACGATTATTCGCTGGACAGCGAATATATCCTTTACATCTTCATCCTGACACTCTCCATTCTGCTCTGGAACGCTAACAGTCTCCTGAGGAGCTACTTCTCTGACGGACGTTCTCCCACTGGTGGATCCATGTGTTTCCAAGTACATGATTGGGAAAGGTGGACGGGATACTGAAGCAAGTCGCAGATGTGAAAGGCCCGGCGAGATGACAGAAGAATTTGAGCTGTTCAACCCTGAACTGGACGAAGCTGTTGCTGGGCCAAAGGAGATACTTCTTGAAAATAGGTTCTGCTGGTGCGGCCCATCATTTTGCGATGGCATCCCAAATAGGCGCATTTCTTGTTCACCAACTCCATAGGGATCGTTGAAAGGACTGCTTGAATCTAGAATGCTGATGTGAGTAGTAATGCCGGACTCAGCAGAGTCTTGTTTTCCTTTTCTTCCGGAAGCTGCAGGTGCATTAGCATACGTCTCCACAAGTGTGGTATACCCCTCATTAAAAACACTGATGATGTTTTGCACGGCCGGAATAACATATGATAATAATCGATCTTCGATGTACAGAGAAAATGGACGAACTTTCAGCCAGACGGTTTCTAAATTGACTTCATCAGGCGTAACTCGTGTAACAGTTATGGTTGAGTCGAAATTCAGGACATGGGGCTGTTGAACGATTGACATAAATTTCGGAATGGCAAATGATGACTTATCTTCGGCACGAATCCATCTTTCATTTTTGTTGACTGCTTTCATCACTACTAGGAACTCACAAGGACGATGTCCTTCGATAAATGGTGTATCGATTTGAATATTACCAACCCGAATGGCATAAATCCAAGATTCTCGTTTCCTACAATAAAACAAATATTAGATGAGTTAAAAGTAATTAGGGATGGACGTTCGGATACGTCCCCGTTAATTACATAGTCTGTTGTTTACTTACGGGCATTCTACGGGCCGCAATCTTGAATCCTCAACTAACGGAACCTGTTCGATAATGATTGGCTCAAAGGTTATTCCTAGAAATTCAGACTCGCCACTAGCTCCAACTTCATCTTGAACGGATATGTATAGTTCTGGAATGTATGCTTTAACTTTCCATGGACGGCTAGTTCTATGGATAGAGTAAAAATAATTGATTTGTGCAAATCCGAAATCCCCCCGTTACTAATTAAATGTAAGATATGACTTCTTACATGCTATCTTCTAATTCAGGTGTCGGGGTAGGAGGGCCTTCTTCATCTTGATCTTCTAGTCCAATGGTAGAAGAACTTAGCCGACGTTCAGAAACCTTTGAAACCTGACGCCCTACCGAACGATTATCATCACGCTTGTTAGGTGCATTGTGCAGACTGGCTTCTTTTCGAGATTCCATAATCCTTGGTGTTGTAAACCCGCGGCGAATAGCCTTCGCAGAAACCTCCTTCATTTTTGTCTTTTCAATGAATACGTGGTGCGTGTATCCAACGACTTCAACCGTAACAGTCACAGATTGTCGACCAAATTTTGCGTATTGAGTTGGATTGCTATTGAAATTCAACATCTTCTGCCAATCGATTTCAAAATCTGACGAAAAATAAATAAATAACTTTAAAGATTCTGAGTTTTAAACTACCCCAAGCTACGTATTGTACACACTTACTTAAAACTATAGATTTAAAATTTTACCTGGAAACAACAGGTTTCCCGAAGGAACTGCATTCTGCTTAGTGCTGGAGTAATTTTGATGACTTCCCTTCGTAATCAAACTTTGTGAGTGATGAGATGTCACAAAATCTACAAGGTCTTGGGAAACTTCGGCAAAAAGCAGGTCAGGAACTGTAACTTGCCGTTTATTAAGCTGCGGGAAGTTGCTGTAAGTGCTGCAGGAATCAAAATTGCAACTGGTTTTAGGAGGTACCATCAAAAACTGCTTGAAGCAGGGTGTAGGAAGGCGCGGACAGTCGGCAGTTTTATCCTTTTCTGCATAGAAGAGCGGAAGGTTGGATTTGTTGTGAATAATAAACTGCGGAGAGCTGTTTTCATTTATTGAGACCCAGACTTGTCCATTCTTCGCATACAAGCCGACAACGACGGATTCATTCGCAACAGTAATTGTTTTCAATTGATGCCTAAAAGTTCATTAAAATATGTTATCTAAGAATTCACAGATACGTTTTAAGAGGTAGCATAGAAGATGTTAAAAATGTCAACAACAACTTACCTATTTATAGGACTTAATATTGTGCAATCTACTTTTGGAAGATTGATTGCGACAACGGATCCAGGGATACCTTCTGAAGTTTTCCGATCAGCATCATCATCCGAACAATCCACGAGTTGTGTGAACCACCATGGTCCACCGCAGCTGAGTGCTAAATATTTATATGACCGTGATTTTGCAGAGTAATCTTGCCCATCCGTTGTAAAATGTAGGATAGGAAGTGCTGTCTTCTCAGATAAGTCTGAAACATTTGGCTCCAAGGAACTATACATGGAGAGTCTATCATCAGTCCAGGACTCCCTACGTTGAGGTGTTGCAGATGAAATGGTGACACCGGTGGCGTACATTTCTACGGACGTTCTGTTTTGAATTGAATACGTTGGTCGTATGACGAAGATAAGTATTTTATTTCGTACTCGTGTTTCCACAGTAAGGCAGACGACCTAAATCAAAACAAAGTATACAAATATTAGTAATTCCACGTTAGTTAGTAAAGCTACCTATTTTTGCTGTCAGCAACTGCAATGTTTGATTTACCTGACTTCCCCCAAATAAATCTAATCTAGAGTAGCAATCAATTGGAACCCTGCCGTCTTTGTTGATGTTTTTAACGGTAAACCTTTCGGGTTCATCATTAAACCGCAGTACTGGACTTTTAACAAGGAAGTCGTTCATCATAACGCCAAGTCGGAATTTACTCTTCAAAATTTAAAATAAAATGAAACATCCTTCACATAAAATTAGACGTTGAAAATAATTTTCACTGTACAGATGTAGTTTTTACCCCTGGAATCTTCATTCGCCTCGGCGAGAATGCGCATTTGTAGCCAACCCAGTACTGGTCCCAGTCTTCATCTGTGGTTTCTTGAGCAAATAGAAGGTCAACTCCAGCTAAATTAATAAATAACGCCCATGGACGAATTTCTGCAACTGTTGTCGGTAGTCCTTCGATCCAGGGGGTATATGAAATCTGAAAGTAAATATGGTTCAATCCAAAACGGTTAATCATTGCCAAGAAAACAGCATTTCACGTAATCTGATGTACAAGGCCAACCCACCAGGATTTCAGTTTCTGGATTTATTTCAGTGCTCCAGTCACTGGACAGGATTTCTTCATCAATAAAAGGCCATTTGGAATTAGTTTCTTTGGCTGTTATTGCATTGCTAATTGTACTATCGGTTAACTGTGCTAACAGGTCGTCGATTGGTCTGGCGTTTTTATTCAACGCTGGCGTAGCTTTAACCATTTTTACATCTTGGCCACACGGAGGGACTTTTGTACTGAAATTTAAATAAGCATCATTGTAAATTGTTTGTAGATGATATTGTATTTTACTTTCGTAATAATTTACACTTGGTTAGTTGCACTACCTAGATTGAAATTTCATAAAATAGGTATCACTAGATTCGACATTGGCTTTGATTTCCACATCTCTCCCCTTACCGCGGATGGAGTAAATATCAACGTTTTTAGTCTGAGAGGACGAAATATGTACAAGCGTTTCACTGCATAACCATGAACGAATGCAGTACACAGGCGACAACGCAATCTAAAAAAATGTTAAAAAATGTAATTAATAATTAACCTTTATAACAAAATCATTAATCATTTAAAAATAACAGCGTCCACTTACCAAATATCGTTTTGCCCCATCTATCTCCTCGGTGATCTTGGTAAGCCAAAAGTTGGTTTGTGAAACCGTATTATTCGATAGACTTAGCACTAAAATAAAAATTCAGAACGAAAGCTTGTAAAGAGTTAATTTAATTTTCGATTGCCGGTTAAAACCTTAAGTAAATTCATTTCACTTACTGTTGAGGAGGACACAAGAACTATTTTCAGTAGGACCTTCAGCAAAACGACTAGCATCAATGGCTTCACTCCAAGGTTGCTGATTCTGGCTTGATATAAAGCGAAACCGGAGATGCTCTACGGCCTCAAAAGGGCACAAAAAGGTTGGCCCTACCCCTCTACTAGGTAACAAGGTTTTCATCACCGACGTACTAGCGTGAAAGCCCAAAGACACTTCGACGGCTTGGTCAAGTCCATTTCCTAATATCAGGGATCCCGAGATGTTAACCTACAACAGAAGATAATAAATTACGTTAGTAACTTTATTTCAGTCAAAAATGGGAAGAAAAAAATTGTACATTAACAATTTACATATGATTAACTGTACTTGTGGGCAATTCGAGAATACTTACCAACTTTTGAGACGTAGATAAATTGGAAATTTTAACAAAAATATTATCTTGGCCTAATTCGTACGGAGTGTAGCCAGATCGTTGCAAATTGATTTTTGTTTCGGAAGTAGTAGTTCCAAGAGAAACAAATAAATTTTTCACTCCGCTTTGTGATCCATTCCTACTGGGGAAACTAATAGCTTTGCAGTCTTTACTCGAAACTTTTTCAGCACCGAACGATTCCAAATCAGTACAACGGATTATGACCTCCGTGTTTAAATCGTTACTGACAAGCACCCTGTTTAAGATTATCTTTGGTCTGGAATAAAAACAGGAATAATTGCTTAGCACTTTAAAAAAAGTTATAAACGACAAGATTTTAGAGCTAGTTAAATAGATAGCTACGTACTGCTCCTCATTTGGGGTCATTTTGAAATTTTGAACGTCAAAAGAGGATATTATTTGGTTCCAAAGTGAGGCCGAATACATAATACTGTGGATAAGCGATGCTCCAATTTTAACACTGATGTTGTCAGTTGCAAGTTTCAAGGAATATGGACTCAGCGCTTCTGGTATGAGTAGCTCAAATCCAACTACAGCAGGATCGACAACGGGTTCCAGCACTACAGACTCGTAATCAAGCACCTTAATATCAATGGAGAAGTCCACGTTACATCTCGCCATTCCTTGAATTGCTGTATAATTCACTCGACCATCCTTCAGATAAAATGCCGCCACAATGTGATCGGCTGGACAGACTCCATCGGTGTTACCGTACGGTTGCAAATCAGGTTTATCAATACCTGTTCAAAGTGCCCCATATGTATAAACTTCGACCACCTTATGCTTATTACGTGTATTAAAGCATGGAAGTTTAGTAAATCCTTTAAATACTTACGTTTGCCACTGTAAAATGTATTGTTGACTAGATTGAGAAGAACCTCGGGCCATTCTACTCTTATTGAAAATTCCGGGATATGAATAGATTCGATGACTAAATTTCTGGCTAAATACTCTAGTATTTTTCCGTTTCTGCAAAAAAAAAAGTTAAAAATACAGTTTAAAGTTCAGTGATATTAGTTATGTGCCCACAATGTGGATCTAGTAGTAGGCAGAAAAATAAGCGAAACACTGTTGCTATAAAACACTGTTGCTATACATACTTCATTCCTTCCGGCGTTATCCTAATCCTCCACATAGTCGAAGATATGACGTTGTGCTTCAAACTTTCGTAAAGTAATCTTGTTATATTGGGGCCTTCTGAGAGCATAAAGGAAGAAAAGTGGTAGAAGCGATTAGAGCGTTCTTGATAATATTCCACCTCAAATTGAAAATCCTGTAATAATAATTACGATAAGTCAAGGTCAAATGTTTTTGAACAAAAGTCCATGTACTACTTAGAAGAAAACAATTACATTGATACTGCCCTCAGTTGATGGAAGTGATAGTGGGGTGACATTTATACAATGTATTGTTCGCTTTTGTGGATACCGCCAGAATAGACTTTGAGAAGGTAAGCAAATCCCCAACTCATGTTCATGAGTACATGATTTGGTACAATGGTTAAACGTAGGAAGCGGCTTAGTTTTGATATCGTCACTAAATCTAGACATCAGTCGGTTAGTCGAAATGATCGCGGAACCGGGATCTTGAGGATTTGACAGCATAGGCAGAAACTCCTGCAATAAGTAGTAGTAAAATTAACATATGGAGTAATGTGAAACGAGTCGGAACTTAATTTTTTAAATCAATTTACTTTTAAATAAATTTGCAATTTTGATATCAATTGAGACAGCGTAACAACTGTTTCTGGCCCGATAAATAAATTCAAAGGTGTAGTGTCCAATGCACAAGCAATCGATGGTTTCATTAGCAAATTCTGCTGAAAGGACACAGTTGACAGTACTCCTACCGATAGGGGTAACCAAAGAACATTTGACCTGTAACAAATCAAAAACAGCAATTACTTACTGGCCTCTACGAATTGATAGTCAAGATTAATATAACATTAAATGTTAATCTGCAACTTTACCGTCGCTCCAATCTGGAACTGCATGTAACGGAGTCTAGAAAAACGCTACCGTTAATCTGGGCTAACTCGACTAAATCGCGATTTTCGAAAGAAAGTTGGAGGGTGCCAGTCTTAATTCCAAGGTTTAGCTCCATTGGTTCGGAAATGAATGTAAACAGGACCTCGGCAATACGAAGGTTTACAGATGCCTTTCGAGTCCTTTCCTCGTCTGCCCATTTCATCATTCGTTCACCGTGCTTTGGCTTATTTATCGTAGCTTCGTTCGCAGTTTTATTGAGCAAGCAAGATCTGAGACGATTGATATGGCCATCAGTGTCATCCGCTGTGCTTTCTAGAATGTCCCAGCTTATTACCATCCTCGGCCACTCTGGGGTCAATCTAGGTAATACTATAGATGGAACAATACCACCATTTTTTCTAAAATACTCAGCACGTTTCTCAGCGCTGTAATCTGAAGGGTGGTCAGCCGCAAATATTTCTATTAAAGGCTGCCGAATGACTAGTCTGTACGTTGTCACGGGTTGTTTCATCCAATTAGTCTCGGGTTCTGATTTGCTAGCAGTACTCCTTGGAACTTGCATGCCTATCAACAAGGAATTAGTTATGTTAATATACCTACTCGTACATACTATAGAACACAAATACTTATCTATACTACAATCGTTAATAATAATATATAATGTGATCAACTAAAATACTTATTACCGTAAGGCTCGTAACCGTAGTTGTTAATTGCCCCGTATATCATCTTTAGTCGATGAATTAAACCAGAACAAACTAAAATTTTGCACGGAGCCGCAACACTATGATAAACCACTTCGCTGATTCTATAAACAAAAACAAACATTTTTTAAATCTACTACAACGTTTACGTTAGTTTATTGCTTAACAGTCGTAACATTTAAACATTTACTAACTCAGCATTTTGTTGAAGATTATTCCTCGACTGATCAGTAATACTGGTCTCATTTCTGATAACAATGTATCTCAAAACAAAGGCAGGAGTCTTTTCCAACATTTTACTCTCTGAAAAATAAATGAAAACAACGTTAAAATATAAATTTGCATTACTGTATTGTGGGAAGCAGCCAAGTTACCCCAATGCAAGAACTACCTTCCTCGTAGCGTAAGAGAGCTTTATGATCAACATCGTAAGACCAATCTGGTAGCGGCTCTTCTGATAACTCGAAGAAGGACAATGCAGAGAACTCCGAGTTGATTTTTCCGGCCTCAAAGTAACACTGTCCGCCTTGAGCAGGTAACGCTATTTCGCTTGAACTACAATCTTGAACACCACAAGGGCAGTAGCCCAACCCGTCAACCATGATCTATAATTTAAAATTTACTTTGCAGTTAAGTGTTACCAAAATTATTACAGAAACAACGAGTAGAACATAATGAGGCCATAACTTACTGAAGATACTCCAAGAGTATGTGAATTTTCATTTCCTCGAACAATAAAATCGCAAACTACTCCTTGAATCGAACATTTTAGGAACGGGTAGATCATAATAATCTTTCTTTGACTAACAGGTCGGTCACAGCCTCGTTTGACGGCTTTGAAAATGATTGTCAACGTTTTTATGTAAACACCAAAGTGAGTGGTGGGAGGAGGACGTTGTAGTTCGTCTTTTTCCTCCAAAACATTCCGATCAGGGTTACGATCTCCAGTTTGTTCTTTTACTTCATTTGGATCAGATAAGCCAGCTTCTCCACCGAGTTCAAGTTCATCGTTTTCACCAAACACTGCAACTGGAAGATTGAAAAGCCAACCGGTAGCCCAGTTTGTCCAACTGGAATTGTCATAGTCTGAGTTGTTTTCTTCTAGTTGTACTTCCTCCTCTGCGTTTTCTATATTAAACAAGTAAAGTCGTTGATTAATCCCAGGCTTTACGCATAAACTTACTGTTACAAATTTTACTTCTGTTTAAATTTTTACCAAGAGTTTCGTACTTACCAACTGCAGCTACTGGTTCGTTGTGCTGTTCTGCGGATTCATTTAATGACGTGTTTATTTCATTTGCTTGAGCGTCGATTGTTCCACTTTCCATTAGCCAAGAAAAAAGATTGTACAGGCGGACGAGCATAGGAATCTAGAATGTTAAATGTCATACGTATAAAGTGTAACAAGCATAAAAATACATCCAAAACTTTAGATGCATTGAAATATTGGCATTACACATGTCATTTTCATCTTACCTGTTCATCTGTGACACAGAACTGAAGATGTCCAAGAAATAGATCCATTCTGTAAAAGTAAGGTACTCTTGAGAAAGACGTGGCAAACTTCTGGACGATTCGAACATCAAAATCACAGCGGTAGAGCATTGGATCCTAAAAATTTGATCAACATACAATTTTTATACGGCAAAAACATTTCGAGAAAGTAAAAATGCCACTTTCGTCAGTTTAAACTATCATTGGCGTCAGCTCAATTTATTCTCCCATTTGATTAACATTAGAACGTACATCGATGCTGAATTTGCAGCCAAAAATGCAAAACAATTATTCTAAAAAGATTACAAGAATACAAATTTTCTATTTTTGTTTGCAATATCAACCATTATGGCAGGCAGATTCAAATAGAAGTTTAAATGCATGATTAAGAGTGATGCAATTTCTAGTGGTTGTAAAAAGTCTAATACAACTATCTTTTTCCACGTCAGTATCATATTTATAACTAACAACAAAGGGTTTGTCTATTTCCGCTGTCCAAGGATGACTCATTATTTCCTTCTCACGATCTCCCAACCTCGCAAATATCTTTTGGATTTTTTACCGACAAGCATTCGACTATTATGGAAGCCACAGTTTGGTTTTATTTTTTCTCTTAATATTAATTTCGTTCTTGTTCTTAATACTCACCTGAAACTTATCCACCAAGCCAGCATTATTGCAACGGTCTAAGCAAATGTTAACATCAGAAAACGATAATTTTTTGTGTAGAACAAAATCTGGACTGTAGGCTATCCGATCTGTCAAATGAATGATAAAAAGATTTAAGATAATTTGAGTACATCTATCATGGTTTTAAGAGCGCAAACATCATGTTAGTTCAAAATAGAAGCATATTTCTAAGTTACCTAAAAACACAGTCTTCCAATTTTCATCAGTTACTGCCATACTTGCTTCACCAACGTTCACACTAAACGCTATGTCCGCCTCGACATATTTGATAACCACGTTTTCGAAATTGACGCGGACATTGCTCACGATTTTAGTAATAAGGCTGCGCATATACCCTGAATTTTCCTCTCTGTCATTGCAAAATAAAAAAATATGTTGGATACATTACCCATACAAAATATGAATAATTAGACATTGATATTAAGTAGTCAGAAGATATTAAACCTAACTTACTGATTTGGCCCTCCTGAGTTGGGCTGAAGAATATCATCTACTGCTTTTTTGTACTTCACGCCATCGCCTTCTTCTCTGTGATGTAAAACCAATTCTTCGAAAGAAAAGAAATTATATTCATAATTAGTATAGAACACTATATAGGTACATAGGTATTTTAAATGCCGAACATGAACAATAGCATACTGGCCCTTGAAATATTAGCTTAGCTTACCCATGCTGTTTACGTTTAGCACGATTGGCTCCGATGTTATTTTCCTCCATGGTACCGTAATTTTCAGTTCCTGAATGTGCCCACTTGCAAACGACAACGGGATTTGTAGTTCACTATCCAGTACGTCTAAATTTAACTCCAAATTTGAGAAGACGGCTCCACCATTCCATAAGGACACCTATAAAATAAACGTTAAAAATCCTCCTTACATATGGTTAGGTGTTTTGTGATACCTCAACAAGGCAAAGGGGTAGTTTTATTACTTACTTGAAAGTCATGGGAGTTGAAATTCTTGACATATTTTGAAAAGTATGACCAAATTATTGGCGTGATATAACTCTCTAGCCTAAACATTGTAACTTAAAATCAATCACTAGGGATGAATGTAAAAGTGTTGATTGATCACGGCTTATCAGACTACATGGTAAAGCGATAGGATGATGAGATCTCAAGGCAATCCAAGAAACGACTAGCTATCTGCAAATATAAAAGAGAGAAAACACAATACGTTTAAAACACGATAAATCTGATTTCATCAAATAGTTAATGATTTGAGTTCATGTGATGAAAGTTGGATTAGTTTCTTTTTTTTTATTTTTACGAAGAGTAGGTGATTTTTTATGACGACAGCGCAAACCCACCCGAATACCAATTTTTGTTTTTTTATCGATCAACAAATCATTATACTTCATTCTTAAGTAAGCCAATTAATTACTTTAATTTTCGTTACGAAAAAAAGATTAGTTAGACGTAATCAATTTATTACGTAAACATGCAATGCAATTTAATTAAAGTATTGAAATTACGAAATTTTGAGCTCTACAAGAATAGCTCTATCACAGAACAAATTAATCTTCTCAGCATAATTTCGTCATTTAATCATCTATAAAATGACTCATTTATTATTGTTCTACTCGAACCCAAGGTTGGTATTTTGGATCTACGAAAAGTTGGCCTTGGGTCGTGTGTCATGACGTGACATCTACTCGAAAGAAAGAGCAGAAATTTCTACGGAAAGATACGTGTTGACTGAACACTATTTGACTAATTTAACTAACTATCAACATCTGCATATATGTACTACATTCATGAATTACTTTACATGAGACTACAACATTTGGCCACATTTAAAGGTAAGATACTAAAGTCGCCTACTGTCAACGATGGACTAACCTTTGAATGCTGAAAACAAATTGTTGACTGCTGCTTCCAGGATTGCACCATTTTAAAAATAAGCACAATTAAATCTAAAACTTTGACCTTCTTCCTCGAACTTTTCCGCTTCTCCACACCAGCCAGGCAGGTGGCAGGGATGTCAGACGTGGACTGGGACAGGTTGCAAATTAAAGGTTTTAAATGTCGTCGTATCCCATCCCTGTTTCATTTCCTGGTTTGAATACTGACAACTAACTACTCCCAAACACTCACCGGTTAGTTTTTTAATTGTTAAATACACTACACTTTATTTTTTTACTAATCCCTTGCTTAACTAACTGTTACTGCTAAACCCTAAATCACGTGTTAAAATAAATACTTCTAAACTAAACGACCTTCGCGAGGCTCTTTTTTGTTTATGGCGATGGCGAGATCCGAGAGATGAATGAAGCTGCTTCTGCTCCCAACCAGACAACTTGTTTCACGCACTCACGAGCCATACAACTGAATCAGCAGCAGTTGTGGGATGATGACCACCGTCGCGTTGTGAACCCTTTTGTTCCGTTGTTCTACCCTGCCATCCACCATCAACAATCGACGTCGTCATCATAACCATGGTGGTGATCATCAAAAACCAAACCATATGCGATTTATGGATTGTCAAAATAGTTTGTTTTGTCATCATCATCACACATCACATCCCCTCCAAATACTACCTCCTCCGTCATAGCCAACTCAAGGCGACATCCTCATCCGTATGATCTGAACGGAAAGGAAAATAAATGTGTTTCTGTTGTTGTTTTTTTCCTGTAAAACCTCCTCATCATCATTCTCATCATCATCATCATCATCCCCTTCCCATGAAATGTGGAAGATGACCTGATGATGATGATGTTCAGCTACTATTGCTATGAATATGAATGACAATGACAATGATGATAATGATACGCTCGTCTTGTCTTCGTCTATATCGTGTCATCTACATTGTCCATGTCCCTGTTTGTATGTAGGTGAGTAGTATGTGCTTGGCATAGATTCCTTCCTCTCCCGTTCCTATCCATGCATTGATCCTATCAACATTCCAATATTGGTGAGGTACGAGGGACTATCCTGTAATGCTTGGAGAATATGGAGACTCCCTGTCTTATCTATGCTTCAGATTTGCTGCAGGACAGACTAAGGACCACGCACGAGAAAGGGTGCGCAATGTAAATTCAGATGGGGCAACTTTGTTTGATACGGGACGGGACAGGACATCGCATCGGTTGGGTTTCGGTACTGAAGTGTGTGTGGATTGTGGATCAAACTGGGGTATTGTGCAGTTCTGCTTAATACATAATAATATCCATAATAGACTTGAGTTGGTTGTGTTGTGTGGCGAGGAGAAGGAGACAGGCCGATTAAGTAGTGTTTAGTTTGTAGTTAAAAAGATATTGTGAAAAAGATAAATAAATAGGTTTTGAAAGTGTGATTAAATTGGGGTGTTATTCCTTTTGGATCCTTGTCCAAAAAAGTGGTTATCATTTTGAGCCATCTGGATTTCTTATCGACGGAGATAGGTAAGTATGGGGAGCAGAAAAGATAAAAAAAAATATAGTTCGGAACAAGCACCATATTTTATTTCGCTTCAATTCAATCAACTCAGTGCGTGTGATGCAATTCTAGTTACAATATTGCGGATTTTTTAAATTACTTAGTAAATTGTTTTGGGCTGTTTGTTTCTTTAGATATCAATCACGATGAAGCTTCCATCTGACACTACAAATGATGGGGAGCAGCAGGGAGGGGGATCCACAGCTGATAATAATGCTGGTGGTAATATTGAGGGGGCTAGTGGCTCGAGCCAGGCCCCATCATCGTCGTCAAGTGGAGGTGGCAGTGATGAGGGGGGAAGAAGTGCTCAAGCTTCGTCAACCTCCGCTGCCACCCCAGCCGAGGTGGACTTTTCGGAATACCTTTGGATGGAGAATGAGGAAGAGTTTGACACTCAGGTAGGGACAACGAATCTTTTTTTTGGTGTACTGATGGTGACAGTAAATTGTAAAAGAAATTGCGAGAGTGATGATAATTATTTGTGAGGTGAGAGCAGGTGGATGAGGTGGGGGTTCGGTGTTGAATGGCCGCCTGCACCTGGCAGTTTGTATTAGTTATTGATAAATATGTTCGTTTATTTTGATTTCCCTTAGGTACTTCAAGAACTGGAGGATGAGGAAATGATAAATTATTATTATGAGTTATACGAGGCGTCGCTAAATGAGAACGGAACTTGGGGGCCCAACACTGCCAACCTTCGGGTGACAGGACCACCACCACCTTTTAATCCTGATGCAGCCCGAGGCCCCCAAGGCGATGACCCTGTGGAGTCCTTGACTCAAGGAATTAGTAACCGATTGAACTTTGGCTCTGGTTCTAATTCTGGCAGCAGCCGCTTAAATCCCGAAGCCGCTGAATTCGTACCTCGTACTACTAATATGAGTTCTCCTAACTGAAAGATATATATTTACATAATATTATACATATTATTGTTATAATTCATACTGGATTTATATAACAAAAATTCGTACTTTAAATTTCAAACTTAACATTTTTCATTAAGAAAGCTATTAAATAGGAAAAAGGATTTTACAATCATTGTTATATGGCTCACCTTTGCAGCGTCAGATGTCAGATGAACTTTCCATTTATAGGGTGTCCGTAATATTGTAATGATATGATTATGATTACTACTAGTAGTAGAGATATTTGTACCCAAATGTCAAGTATTGTTGGCCGAGGTACAAGGAAATCGAAAAAAAATATTATCACACATGAGGTGCTTATCCTTACCTGCTGAAACACAATTGTAGCCTTGGATTGTTTTCTATAAAATTCCGTTGCTCGTTGAGTTGTTCAGCATAAAATAATAAATGTAAAAGACTCGGCACTTATTGCAATTTGTCATTTCAGCTTGAAAAATATCGCCTCGACTTGAACCAGCAATGGTCCTTGTACTTCGGCCAGCAAACCTAAGTACGCATATTATGGTTGTGTAATAGTAGTCATATAATTCTGCTATTATTCTTATATAATTTATGGTGAATGTCGTTCGAAGATATTAATACCTATCTATCTACAAAGTAGATTTAAAAATTTGTTTGGATTTGAGTAGCTCAATATATAGAGGAGGTTATCGTTATTTACTTAAAATTCATAAGAAACGTTGATCGTTAACGATTAAAATGGATGCATCTCAATCTCCGTTGTTGATCTGACATGGTAAGCCTTTTGAGAAGTGAAGTATGTATGAAGGGAATTTTTTATACTAACTAACTTTAAGTCATTGTTAAATTTATATTTGCATGTTATGAATCCACTTTCCTCCGTAATGATAGCATTTAGTTTAGGAGTTAACCTCCAGTTTGTAAAGTAAGGATACCAGTAGATATTTGTACGTTTAGTGTAGTTTTTCAGCATAATAGTAACTGAATCAAAAAAAAATGAATTAGTTTTGTAAATTTTAAAATTATATAATGTACACGTAATAATGTATAATTATTATAGTATATCAACGAACCGGGAAATAAGAGAAGTTAAAATGGTACCTACCTTGTCTCTATTCAGACATAAAAAAGTCAAACTTTGAAAAACGCTGTTATATGTTACCTTTTGAATTCTTATTTCCATCAAATCAAAAACAAAGCGCCAATCGGTATGTAAAAAAAATCAGGCATTTATAACTTATTGTTACGCGAACATTTTTATTTATAAATTCAAAGAATATATACCCAACCCAACTCAGGCACCATACGATCCCTAAAAATGAAACAAGTAAGTGTATGAGCACCGGAATAATTCTATATGAACTGCTAAACGTGAAAGGATTTAATTCTTCTTTACTGGTTCCAATCAGGCACATTATTACAAGTATTCGCGTGGGCATCGGCGTTCCTCCTGTCCTTTAGTTTTTAAAATTTCTATAGAAGCGTAGAGGTTAAGCACCTGAATTACTATCGAAAATTCGAGAAATATTATACATATATAATATAAATATTATATAATACTATATACATAATATTATAGATTAAAATATATGGGGAACTGTTCAATCCTAAAAACCTCATCGTTCTTTTTTCTTTAAATTGTCATCGCAAGATTCATTCATCGATTTGTATGCATGAAGAAAGAATTTTTAAAAAATATAAGCTATATATAAAACTGCATTAGGATGCATGTACATCTTTTTATTTTCGTCATGTGCTTGTTCTTCGCTTTCTCTTCTCTAACCTAGGCCTAATTACCGTTTTTAAACCGAAATACATTTTTTTATTGTGGAAATCACGATCGAGTAAGCCGGATGCGGATATATGATGTATATTATGACATAAGCAATGCATATTTTTTGTGACACTGGCATGATAACAGCGCAAAGCTTTTGAGAACTTAATGCTACACATTAGAAGAAGTACTATCGCCAATTACATAAATTCATAAATTACGTACAAAATTCATGCGCTGACTCGTATGCATCATTCTAATTAATTACCGAAGATCCTGTAGTTAATATTAAACCACCATATCGTACGACTCACAACACAACAATAACAATTGTTTGATTGAATGGTTGCATATCCCTCTCCCATAATTTGGAGTTGCGTTGCATGTGGATTATTGTATATCCTTAATATTTACATTCACTTTTACAAAAGCGTTGTTATCCGAGGCATATGCATGCATACAGTTTATTCGGACGGGGCTGGCTGGTGAAATAGTTTAGCCGTAGCCGTGTGGATTCAGTTTTATGCTGTATTCGTGATTACAAGATTCGTAGTAACGTTCAGCAGGTATCTTCTTGCTCAGCGGAGCTCTGTGGGGGTAAGTGCTTGCGTAGTAATGTTCAGCAGATATCTTCATGCGCAGTAATTTTCAGCAGATATCTTAATGCGCAGTAATGTTCAGCAGATATCTTCATGCGCAGTATGTTTCAACAGGAAATATGCAAGCGCGGTAATGTTCAGCAGAAAGTATACATGCGCAGTATGCTTCAGCAGAAAATATACATGCGCGGTATGTTTCAGCAGAAAATATACATGCGCAGTATGTTTCAGCAGAAAATATACATGCGCAGTATGTTTCAGCAGAAAATATACATGCGCAGTATTGTTCAACAGATATCTTCATGCGCAGTATGTTTCAACAGGATATATTCATGCGTAGTGACGTACAGCAGGAGTATTCATGCGCAGTAACGTTTAGTACAGCATATGCATGCCCTTTAATGTTCAGAAGCCTATATTCATGCGCAGTATGTTTCAGCAGGGAATATGCATGCGCAGTAATGTTTAGCAGGATATATTGAGGAGGGGTGGTAACGTTCAGCAGTTATTTTCATGCACAGCGGAGCTCTGTGGGGGTAGGGGTAAATCCATGCGTGGTAATGTTCGGCAGGGTATATTCATGGGTAGTAATGTTCGACAGGGTATTCATGCGCAGTATATTGCAACAGGAAATAAGGTTGTGATTGATGATCAGGTTAACTTAATGTCCTTGAAATTGATTTCATATTGAATATGAATGCAAAAATAACTCATATCATTGATACTTACATCCGCATATTTAAAGCAAACCAATTACTAATTCGGCCGAAAAATGGGACAACATAACATAACTCCACAAGCCCACATACATATAGCC
>JAQIWX010000362.1:0-18471 GCA_034696785.1 Lepidocyrtus cyaneus | reverse complement strand
CGCGCCAACGTTTTCCTCCATAACTCCAACATGCGGGCCCATGGCACCCCGACATATGGCACGTTTTTTATGTCTCGCGGAGGGTAACCAACGATGGGAGTATGGAGGCAAACAAAAATTACATTCACCCTACTCTCCCTTGTTAGCAATCACTATCTATAATTATTTATTATTTATTTATTTAATTGATTCGCAAGTAGTTTACTTATTGTTAGTTAGTTGTCCTACAAACTAATATTTTTCATCCAGTTCAAAAAAGGTAGTTGATTAGTCCGGTTTACAAATAGCTAACTACATGCGTACTTTTGACTACTTAAAAAACTACCTGATATCCTTCGATGAAAAATTTTGATCTAGAGCCAATGTGATTTTTTTTCTAGTAAACTTTTACAAGTAGTATTCTTTTCGGACGAATTTCCATTGTATTATACGTAAATTGTATTGTCTGATTGTTAGTCAACCATTGAAGGGTTGTTGACAATCCATCTCATCCATTCTTTGCCATATATTTATGATTGCGTTAGAAAGAAGGGTATTTTTTAGGAACCATTTTGTCATCATTTTTCTTATTCTTACATTTTAAAGAGTTAATATAAAATACGTTTTATAGATGCAATACTGTACTTTGCCAATGCGGATTGTTGCATGTAAAATAAATATGCAAATTAGAACAGCGCAATCATTTTTGTTTTCACTGGAGTTGTTAGGAGGATGCCATAATAAGTGTAGAATGTCTCATTGTCAGTGTCGTCGCTAAGCATTTGTATACAAAAACTGTCTGTTTCTTAATTTAATAGGTTTAAAAGGTTAAAAAATAGTATAATATGTATTTGTAAAAACGGTGGCATTCAATATGTCCAATCGCAAAGTTGACACATTCACAAGTGCCAAAAAAAAACAGAAGAATCGTTAAAACAAACTGCACACGGCGCAAGAAATATTTTTTAGAAACCCGGAAACAAAAAAAATACATACTTCAGTAACCAGGTGAAGATTCCCTAGGATGTTTCTGGACGGGCTAAAATATTAATGGAAGAAGTTGACGAGAAGGATTTTACGACTTTCTGTGTACGCTCAAGATATTGACTTTAATTGTTGATTATTGTTGGGTAATTGTTAAATAATTATAAGATTAACGCCACCGTTTAACTATATACTTAATGATTATGTATTTTCTTCGAAAAAAAAAACAACAACGCTGTTTGATAACTAACATCATATACACTTTAAATAATATTGTTTCGATTTATATATATTGCAAATTGCAACATTGCAAACTCAAACAATTGAATAACTTAACTTATTGTAAATTGTAAATAGACTAATAGAAAAATCGTTATTTTTAACACGTGCATTGAGGTCAGAGGGGTAACAGATTTAAACTATAACAAAATTATGAGTAGAGAGCCCTGCTAACATTTCTGATTGTAATTTAGGGACGGCGAGGAAAAAATGTAACCATGTATTGTAGGGATTACATTACATGCACTTATAATACACTGTGATTTGGTTAACTCTACATTGTTCTAAGCGTATTATTATTAGTATACTATGTACAACTACTTTGAGAAACTTTCTCAGTCAGTCCAGCGTTGGAATGATGAAGTGACGATTAGGTATTGTTACTACGGAATGTTACTAGGTTATGAGTTAAGTCGGATGAACAACGGATGCTTCGGTTTAATGTTACTTTTACATAATAACATTTCGGTATACTTAATTCAGTATTTCGTTTTCCATTGCCGTTATGTATTAATTTTCTCATGTATAATTCCTGATAGTAGTGAACTGTTTATATTAATTTATCGTATGTTGATTGCCTACTCCGTTTTTTTTTCGTTTTTGGATGGTAATAATAATGGTGACGGCACCATTGGAATGGCAATAGAGTTCCTCCATAATTGTTACTGACGGATGTTAAAATTATTTCCTGTATTATATTCAATCAAGTACATAGTAATATAATAGGGTAATTGTTATTTGTAATTCTACTCTAAATGGTTTTCTTGCGTTACCTCTTATACGTCAATAGTAGGTACAACGAACTCATTTTCAGCTTTATTTTGTTCCCTCGGTTTTATTTTTTAAATAATGAATAAACGTTTGATTATGGAATGCCAAGATTTTGGGTTTGTTTGTGTCTTATCATTATAATTATTATTATTTTTTTTTTTTAGGTATTTTTGAGTTTTGTTTTGAACTTGAACAAACAAAAAACGGAATCAATTTACTGAACAGAATCAAACCAATACCAAACTCATTTGCTATACATAGGGTAAAAATCACTGAATGTAGATGAAAAATATTTAAACGGTAATCTGTTTTCCTTCTAAATAATGTACAAAAAACAAGAAAATTCTACAGTAAGTAAACTGCGGATACCTGAGTACGGAATAAAAGTTATAAAGCGCATAGGATACTGCGACACTACGAGAGAGAAAATATATAGCGCAGTTCTACAAAGACAACGGTCCCGATTGCAAATATATACTATTCGCATTCTCCTTTACCTTCAAACTCATTGTAGTGTTTTACGGACGGATTTTTCGGCAAGAAGCGGTCGCAATTTTGTTTTTCATTTCCGGTGTGGGTACATTCGTCGTAATTTAAACAATAAATAATACATATTATATCGATGCAAAAAACGCATTACGCCTTTAATTCATTCATTGTTGATTACTAACTGGCGTACACAAATATAGTGTTGTTTAACTACATATTTTTAATTCGTTTCCGTATAAATTCCAACTCCTGTCCTTATTTGCTAATATGTAACGCCACATTATTAACACATAAGTTTGTCAAAAACAAGCCTCGAAAACCCCACTTTTTTTTATCCATTTTTGAATCGGCTTTCATACGTTCATATGCACGTTTAATTCATACTGGAAGCCTTTTTTCTAGGTTTTGGGTGGTATTCTAACTTTGTTTTTTGCTTTCGGTGGCTTTTTATGCCTTTTATTGCCATTGTAGAAGTTTTCACAAACATTGTGGTAGATTTTAGTGATCTTCCAATGTATTTTTTGTGGCTCACTCGAATATTTGTCGGCATTCAAATTCATATCTGCGAAACTTTTGCCTATTATGAACATATCTATTGTAAAATCGTTGCTTTGATATCTCATGCAAATTACATCGTAGTTGCCATTGCCAGCAACAGAACTGACACTAAAATCATAGCAACATTTTGTCGTGCATTTGCCGTATCAACATTTTTTATCTTTCGTTTCTCATTTAACCCCTTTCATATTCGCGAATAAATATGAAACTATTACTTAGGACGGACGTAAAGATTTTTAACAGGAATAAATTCCAGTGCTGTACCGTACATTATATATCTTTCCTATACCTACCCTGCATTTATAAAACATGTCTCTGTTTTCTGTTTCCCGCTCGACACCGATTGTGATCTCTCAGTATTCCGTCCGTATTCTAATTCTAGTCGTCGCGTCGTGTTGTTTTGGAATTCTAATAAGCATTGGATGCTGTGACGAAAAGTATCATCATCATCGTAAAAGACTCAAGATAACTGGACTGGACCGACCAGCAATAACAACTCAATCCATGCATCATGTGTAAACTTTCTTATGCTAACAGAGCTGGTAAGACATAATAGCTTTTTCGGCTGTGCTGCGTTAGTGAGCTTCAGAATTGGAACGCCGGTGAGCACGTGGACCGGCGGAAGTCAGTGCACCGGTGGCTACTTGCACCGGTGGTGCACCGGCAGAAACTTGCACCGAGTATGCACCGTCGGTGCATTATTCTAGGTTAGGTTTTAATTCGGCTAGGTTAATACACTATGCCATACTGATGACGATGACCGGGGCTGTAAACGAACCGAATTAAAACCTAACCTCATCTAAAACAGTGCATCCCCGTTGATTTACCGGTGCAGACACCGGCATTGCAACTTCCAACCGGTGACCGGTGCAAGCACCGCCGGTGTAACGTTCCGCCGGTGCAAGTAGCCACCGGTGCATAGCCGGTGCACATAAATCTACCGGTGTATGAATGTTTGAACCGGTGCACGTCCGGTGTTCAGATTCCGAAGCTCACTAACGCATCACAGCCGCTTTTTCTTCAACCCTGTCGTCTATAATTCCCGTTTCTGGTCCATATATTATTTTCACCAATACCCCTCATCGAACATAATGCAATAATCATATTTGTCATATTTATTTGTACACACAGCAGTTCCTTATCGTGGGTATCTAGTGCATTGTCTTATACTGAGTTAGTGAGTTCTTCCACTTCAACCTAAAATCAAATTAATTAATCAAGAAATCAATCATTATTTTTCTATTATAAATCAATGACAAGCAATTAGTTCTTTAAAATAAATAGCCCAACTATTATTTCCGGTATCTAACTTCCCTACATTGATGATTGCCAGTTTTCCAATTCTCCAGTAATAGCAATAAAGCAATACAAAAAGAACGATGACCTTTCAACAGTCCCATTACATTATTAAGGATCATACCTTCCCCATCAAAGGTTCTTTACCTACAAAACTGTACATTGAAATTGGAAACATTTTCAAGTACAGAACTGTACTTACTTAAAAATATATAATTACGAAGCACTCCTTATAAATTGTAAAAATATCGTAAATACTTATTCGTAGGGGAGAAACAATCCAAGTTGACATTCAGCCTAGCTGAAATAGTTACTGATGAGGAACTGAAGTCAGAGGACGAGTGTCATAGTTCAAAAATTAATCCAGTCCTACGATTCTTGAAATCCATGGCGGAAGGAAAAAGGTAAAGCTGAAATATAGCATAAATATTATAACCGGCTTCATAATATCCTACTTTATTTAAAGCATCCAGATTTGAAATTAATTTCTTATATTTTATTTAAATGTTGAAATTTAGCAAAGATGTCGTTTTCGTTGAGTTAGTAGCCCGTAACGAGGAAAATTCTAGAATCCAGTTTACGTTAAATATGAACCAATTACTTTTATGGTATATAACCAATTACATCAGCTGTTTGGAACCGTCCGTTCGAATGCATGGGGTATTGCAATTTGTTTCTGGAAGCGTGGATCCAGCCACCGTCCCAATCGAGCATCGCTCACCTGTAAAAGGTCGGTTGATGATAAACGTCAATTTGTTTTTTTCAGGTTCTTAATTTTTCTAGAGCTTGTACATTTTTAAAAATCCTTTTAGATATCATGCCCTCCGAAGAATCCGATACAGATTATTGTGAAGCCAAGATGCAGTTCTCGGTGGACCATCAAGCCCCCGGTGGAACAGACATTTCTTGTACTTTCAGTTTCGGGCTTTATTGGAGACAGGCCCCTGAGAAAGCAAAACTAAATGCGGACGCGTTTATGACTAGATTGTTGAATGATGAGTCCACCAAGGATCTAACCATCGTGGCGGGTAACGGGGCCGAATTGTACTGCCACAGGATCGTTTTTTCAAATTATGGAAAACCTTTATCCGCGATGATATCGTCCAGAATGAAAGAGGGAAGATTGAGAAAGGTGGAATTGAGGGAATACAGTGAAGTAGGTCTCCAACACCTATTGAATTACTTGTATGCACAGGAGCTGAACGTGACCCAGTTTTCCAGCGATTTGGCAGTGGAGCTGTTCGAAATCGCGTATAAGTATCAACTGAACAAGTTGGGAAGGTCTCTTTCCCAATGCTTTTTGATCAAAGATGCGGAATGGTTCACCCCGGATGCAATTCTGGAGCTGTACTTTTTTGTGAAAAACTTGGATGGGGAGTTCATTAAAAGAGTGGAAAATCACGTGCTTCTTCTCATGGCTAGGTAAGCACTTACCCAGTTTTTTTAAAACTGGTCGTTAGCTATATGAAAGACATCTAAAAAGTTTAATTTGCGATATCATCATGTAGATTATGTTTATTTAAATCATTTCCAGTATGAATATTGAAGAGTTGCAGTCCTGTGAGGAATTCAAGAAGCTGGATCCAGGGGCTTCTTCTGCCCTTGTTTTGAAACTACAAGGCTCATCGCGGACTTCGGCACCTACTCCGGAACCTTCTTCAGCACCCACTCCAGCATCTTCTCTGGCACCTACTCCAAGCAGGATTCAAACTAACAAGGGTGGTAAAAGAAAGCTACGATCACGAAAGTAATTTCCCCAATCATTCGAAATAAGTAAGAGAAACAGAATGAATTGACAAATAAATGTGCACCAGCGAAATGTGCATACATTCGTAATTCTTTTATGATCTCGTGCATATTTTTAAACTTCAGTAGTGATTTTTGTACAAAAATCGTATATATATATATGTGTATAATCTCATTCTACATTTCTTTCATGCTTAAAACTATGCATGAGTTAATCTAGAGTTTAATTGTTCCAAAATATTTTAGCGAAAGTGTAGAACAAGATTCTCTACTTGTATAAAGGATATATGTACCTATATTTGCTTAAGCAAAGCAGTAAATCTTGTTCTACACTTTCGCTAAAATATTTTGGAACAATTAAACTCTAGATTAAATCATGCATACTGTTAGCATGAAAGAAATGTAGAATGAGATGTGTTGACTCCTTAGGCAAAAACAAATATGAAGATTACCTTCCTACAATTCAAAATAGGAAGGTTCCAACTGTAACTGTCATAAAGCGAAACTTATTTGAGATCAACTCTCGTGTTATAGTCCACTTTCACTTATGTAGATTACTTTTTATGGAATGAATTGGATAAGTATGTAAATTACCTAATTTTCCATTCAGTTTAACTTGATTTTGATTTGTATTAAATTCTGACACTCCCTTGTCCGTATATCTGTCTGATTGTTGCTATGAGAAGTAAAAATTTTGCCAAATGGAAAGAAGTTAAATATCAGTCTTATGAATTCTGCTCCAGCTTAATTTTTTGCAATGGAATGCAATAAAGTTGTACATGGTTTAAGGCAGTATCTACGCCATTAAAATAGAGCTTGTTATGTATATGTATTTTTTATTTTATAAGTTGTGTAAGTATAATTAATTAGAAGTTTGACAAGAACAGAGTTATAAAGTGAAAGTCGTTATACAAACAGAAGCATAGGTACATTTACTTCTTTAAAGTAGACATTATTAATACATATATTACTTTCAATTATTATTTTGCATTGACGCGAAATCACGGTAAGTGTATTTTGTATTTTTTAAGAATAGATTTTCGGAAGAGCAGAATGGATTCATGTAAAAAAAGGTCATTTTTATATGTATAAATCAGCCATTTAACAGTGTTTTTAGTTTAAAGGTTTTTCTGGCTCTGGCACATGAGCGTGGTAAAAATAAAGATTGATTTGCATTGAAGGAAACCAGCCAACTTTTTGGTTGATGTTGGAGGATGGGGGGAGAGATATATCGATGTAAAATATATAAATCGTGTCAATAAATCTTAATGACTTTGCTTATTGTATTATGTTCGTTTTATGGTTTGTTGACTGTACTTAATTTGTGCGTAAAGATACTTCCGAACTCATTCAATCTTCAATCTGCATAGTACAAAGTTGAATCTCATGGCAAGGACAGCTCACAGCTTACAACTAAATTTATCCTCCCCGTCGAGGATTGCCCCTGGAACGAAAGTGTGTTCTGGATGTTGCTGGCGAAGATCCTCACTAGGTGCTTCATCTTTCGGGTAAAGAATCACTCGTGATATACTACCTCTCCGCGTCAGCTCTTTTGTCCCATCGGAGACGTCGTCATGCTTCGCCATGGATAGGCAAATCATATTATTATTATCACCAATTATCGACATTTGACGCTTGTCTTTAAACAGTGGCGGCTCATTGGGACGGTGTCTTTTCCTGTCTCCTTTCAATACCTATAACCGTTTCTTTAGACGTTAGTATACATATGTTTAATGCTGACAATCAGCAATAAAGTTTTGCGTAGCGAATGTATGTATGTAAAACTAAGTTTTTGCTATGATTGCATTAAAATTTTTTTTTAGCGATTTGGTAAAATGTGGTTTAAAAAGCTGTTGCAACCCGTTTTAGTTTTTTTTAGCGATTTAGCAATTTGTTTAGTAGCATCTTGCCTCACTGATACTCCCTCTTCCAACGATGGGTTTGCCAACGGTTACGGACTTGTCCTTCGTTTTCCCGTCAATCTGCTGTGGAACAATGTTGACAAAATTTATAAAACTACCTTGCATAAATTATAAGTTGTACCTGGATCTGCATTTACGCTTCAATCGATTACCTCGTCCATGTTGTTCCTGTGAACAAATCAAATTACAAACTAAAATTAGTATCACATAACCAGTTAAATGGAAAGGATTAATGTGGGATAAGCAATTACTGCAACTCCTCGTCAATTTTTTCTCCTGTTAGTGAATCTAACGGATTGTACGTCTTCTCCAACATGGTTGCCTGTTTTGCAGCTTGATACATGGAACGGGAAATTTGGAAGTATGTCACGTCGGTGACTGCTCGCACTGTGTACTCTGGGACGAATGACGGTTGCATTGCGGATTCGGATATTATGCTAGTCTGTGAGATTTTCCTCATGGCTAGGGGAGTGGATGATATGGGAGCATCACCTGTTACGAATGAGTCATAATTAGAAACATGCATGGGTGTTTAGCATTCTAGGCTAAATGGATCATAGATTATTTTGTGTTACCCAAAATAGGACACAAACTGTTTGTGCCAAAATATGTAAATGGACCTCCCTCAAAGAGTAAACCTTCTTTTCCAATTTCTACGTTCACTCTTCCTTCCAAAATCATTATAAAATAATCGGCTGGTTTCCCCTGAAAAATATAATGCAGACATTTTTTTTCAATTCCATAATCATTTAATCTGTATTCTGTATGTTTTCTTCAAGAAGCTGAGCTGGCACTAACCCTTTCGTATAAAATTGTAGTAGGATCAGTCTTTTCCTTATTCTTTATTTTTACGTGGAAGTAAATGTTCCGATTCAGCAAACGCTCAAGAACTGTCTTAGAGATTCTTGTGTCATTAAATTCCTCGACGGCTTAAAACAACATTTTTTTTTGTCAATTTAATGCATGCTTACATTTAAACTCAAAACTAAAACTTATTCACTCGTATATTCCCAGAATTAAAATCAACCATACCTGTGCTCAAATACTGGAAGGCAGCGAAAGTTAACTGGGGTGAGACATTTGTCCCATCCGTCTTCAAACGGGTCATGGCGCCATCAGTGATGCCAGTGTATTGTTGGACGGAACGTCCTTTGTTGGTGGACTCTATTGATTGAACAAACATTGAGTAGGAAGATAATAATTAAAAAATAAGCACAAAAACGTAGCAAGCAAGAAGCAATCCTAGTCTCAACTTACCCCAGAAGTCTGTCTCATCGCTGATTTCTTCCTGGATCAACTCTTCAATTACATCTTCCATGGTGACGAGACCAACTACCTCATAAGTTGGGTCGGACTTATCACTCGACTTTATTCGTTGAACAAATGCCATATGACCCTTGTTTCCTATATTTTTTGAATGAAACAACAGATGAGTCATCCGAAATTTAAAAACTAAATTATAGTTATTCAAGTCTAGATTATTTTTTTTACCTTGCTTAAATACATTAAATAACACGTTTAGTGTCACATTTTCAAAAACGAAATGGCAGGGATTGCTGTAAAACTCGCAAATTGTCCGTAAAGGCATTCTATCATCGGGATCAACGAACGCGAGATCCTTCGTGTATAGCAAAGTAATCACATTTCCCCTCTGGTTCTCATACACTGGAATTCTGGAGTAGCCTATTGATTATTGCAAAATATGTTATAATTGTTAACTGAATTTAAAAAAAAAGTGCGGAAACATTAAAATCCTCAAAGCCTAATTGGGTAGTACCATTGGACATGATTTCTGAGACTGTCTCAAAATCTAAAATTGCATCGATGGGCAACATGTAGACTTCGTCCAGTCTCGTCATAACATTCGCAACAGTCTTCTGCTTTAAGTCCAATGCCCCAGAAATTATGTTCACTTCCTGTTTCTCCAAATCATTTATGCCTTGCGTAACCTAAAGTACCGAAAGATGCAAAAATCAAAATATAGTAACCTTAATCGTCGTTGTACTCGAAAGTAAGAGGTAGATTTTGTAAATTATTATTTGAACCCACATGAATTAATTCCTTGAGTCTTTCCCTGTTATAAACATTCCCGATTTCCTTGCCCAGCACCTTATCCAAAATCACACTGATTGGGTAGGACAAGGGGAAGGTGACTGCCATGAAGAATTTCGTTATCAAGACAGTTTTTGCACCAACAGCAAGCCCATGCCTGGAACACACTGCTTGGGGGACAATCTCCCCGAAAATTACAATACCAACGGTGGATCCTATCACAGCGACGAGGCCGGATGTGATGTCATCCAGCAGAATAGTTAGCGAAGCATTGACTAGAACATTCCCTAATAGTAGACTGCATAGCAAGTAGTTGCCGTTGTCACGTAACGGTCGAATTTGTTTGGCATATCGCCTCTCCTTCTCCGAACCCGCATTCATGATGATTTTTATCTCGGTCCTGTCAATCGCCATCAGACCCAAGTTCAACCCTGAGAAGAGACCGGATAGCGCCAGCAGGACTAGGAGCAGGATGATGTGCGCCCACAAGGGAAGCCATTTCTGATACGATGTCAAAATTATCCATGGCTCATCTCCTTGATGAATCCACGGCATTTCTGAAGTGCAAAACCATTTCCACACATTACTGTTAATGTGGCTGGGGTAACTCAGCGAGTTGCATACAAAATCCGTTAAACAATTTGATTAAAATATATTTATATTTCAATCCCTACCTGTATCATTTTCCTTGACACAAACATAGAACAACTTCTCATCTTCATTCAAAGGCGGGATGGTTACCGTGACTACGGCGGAATTGGGTGTTAACTGACTGCTATCAAACTACATTCATAAAATGCAAAAATTTACCAAATTGAGCATAATTGAAATTTTTGAAGTGGCACAGAATTATGTGCAAAAGTAAAAAAAATCAGTCTTTAAATGTTTGACGCTAACATGGAAAACTTTTGTGGAAGTAGCGTCATTACAGTCCGTCCCACGTTCCCCTTCCTCCGTGACGAAACGAACGATTGTGTTGTTTGTGAACCCATTTCCAAAAAATCGGATGACAGTCTGAGCATTCGCCAGGATTTTAGAGGCTCCATTATCGTATGACACTCCTTTCGCCGATTTTTCAACACGAAGCCCAAGTACAGTTGCTGTCATCGTCTCAAATAGCCCCAGTCTATCCGAAGGGGATAACGGAGCCGTAAGAATCGGTATTGCGATCGTTC
Source organism: Lepidocyrtus cyaneus (assembly GCA_034696785.1). Classification (NCBI taxonomy): domain Eukaryota; kingdom Metazoa; phylum Arthropoda; class Collembola; order Entomobryomorpha; family Entomobryidae; genus Lepidocyrtus; species Lepidocyrtus cyaneus. Next base: position 7,220 of record JAQIWX010000362.1, on the reverse strand, counting down.
CACCGTTTGAAGAAATCGACCCATTGTCCACCACCTCATAAAGTATGTTCCCGTGCTTGACAATGATTGGTGGCTTCTCGAACTCATGAAGCGGGATTGTGAAATTGATGTGGTGCTCATTCTCACCCTGGAGGTAAGTGTGGGCGATTTTCCTCTTGTGATTAGTTTTGCTGGGGTCCCCCGTGTCATTCGTGTGGAGAAGAGGAAGTGGTGTGGAGTCGGTGAATGGCGAATTGTTGATTGTTGTTGGTCCCGTTGGCGTGCTCGGAATCCTTTCCGAGGATCTATCAAGAACCTTACTGCTATTCATAAGCAGTTCATCCACCAAGGTCGAGTTTACACTTGCCCCATCCACGTAGTCATTTGTTAGGAGAAGTCTAACTGAAAATATGGTCAAGGCTAAGAAGTAGCTCTTGTTCCTACAACTTCCGTTACGCGAAAATTTTGCGTTGGATCCTCCACCAACTATGCCATCATTTCTTGATAACTTTGAAGGAAACGCTTCTGCAGAATAATTACACGCTGCACTGTCCCAAGGAGCATTACTCTCCTGCTGCTCGTCTCGCATGTGCTGCTCCTCGTGTTGAAGCTGGTGTGACTGCTCCTTCTCTACCATGGTCGGTACTGAACTGAGTCGGGGAGATTAAAGTAACTGGCCTAATATATGATCACAAGCACATTGTTTTAAATTAGTTAGCACAAAAAAAACGGGAGATAAAAAAAATGGACGGCGAAGCAAGCGAGCCTCATACGTACGGAATGAGATGATGATGATGACAAGGACTAGTGACGTTGATGGCGAACGCTATGATTTTCCGCTTATGCTTATATTAAAAAACGCTTGTATTAGTACACTGATATGCGTTGGGGACTAGAGTTCACCTTGACGCTGATTGATGTGATTTCTCTCGGAATGAATATGAGGAAACACGGTGCCGTGTTGGTGTCACCTGAAGAAATTGAAATGAAATGGAAAGCAACGTAAATTTTTACCAGACGTTCCAATGAAAGTTATCACAATTTGAGTATCACTGCTTTCACTAAATTTTGAAGTTTTCGTAAGTTTTACGGATTTTGGAGAAAACATCATCACCTAATTTTCACGTCACAATATAAAATGTTTTGTTGGTGTCAATGAAGTTTTTTTAAAGATCTGAATAGTGGAATGAACAGGGTATTGTGACATTGCTTGCGTTATCCCTACAAAAGACTGACATTTTTTTTCCAATTTACGTAATTTACGTTAATGTCACTTCACTTTACACAAGTTTCTCCACGATAATGGGATCACGTTGAACGGCGAGTCGTCAAATAAAATCGAAATGACGACACTGACACGACCAAGAGATGATTCTTTTATGAGAACGATGCGAACATGTCATGTAGAACTACTGTAGAAAACTGAGAGTTCGCTACACTTTCTTCATTGCCGATAGAACTGATTGGTGGTTAGAAAAAATTAACGAGATACAAACTGATTGCATGTGCTTCTCTTATCATCATAAATAAATTAGCTGTATTTCACACTTCTCTCATTTTTGCGTCACTTTGTCTAAATGCACTGTATGCAGACGGTGACGGTCACCACTAGCACCAGCATGCAAGTTCAGGTTTATTATCAAGTACTAAATTCTAAAACCAACAGTGCAAGAATGTCTTACTGGTTAGCACTTGCTGCAACGAAAACATCCACTCACTCATTCACATTCCTCCATGGACAGTCTGAGGAAAGGGATGAATTGGATTGAGTTGGTGAGTACCGGTCATATTGAGATTGAAGAGGAGCACCTTCTTCTTTCCCCCCACGTTGCGTTGTTGTCAGGAGGCTCAACAGCTTCAAAAATTAATTGTCAAGCCGCAATAATAATATATCTCCCTGCTTCGTAGTTCTTATGCGTTTCGTTTGCAATGCAACCAATCCAATCTAGTCTTTTTCTCTCTTAAAATATTTCGATCAAGCGAAAATTTTTGTACCTGCAGTAGCAACTTCTTGCAGGATTAGCTCTCATCCACACACTAGCTGGTTGAGCATCATCTTCCTCCTCTATATAAACTCTTATAAAGTGCATCAGAAAAAACAACAATTCAATCCCAATCATACAATAACCCACGAGCAAACGTACGATGATAACTGTGAAGAATGCAAAATGAATGCAATTACTATTTACATGTGTTGGGAAAAAGATAAGCGTATTTTTTTCCATTTACAAAGATTATTGTGGTTATTATCCTGTGTACGGGGATTGATCCCCTTTATTTTCAACAATAAATGATATATTATATTTATTAATGAACAAAAATCATAACTCGTTCTCCTACATTGTGGCTGGGTTTGCATTTTGCACGGGCAGCTTACAATGATAGAGGGAGCGTAAAAATACAACTCACTTTCATACCTCTTTTACTACTAACCATGCTGCATTATATTCAGTGTTGGCTAGTTCTTAAAAAAACAAAACCACTACATATTTATATCTAGCCATGATAAGTGTAAGGACTATTATGATTTGATTTGTGATGTGATTGGTATAACTGCCTAAACGTATTCCTAGCCATACAAGATAAGATGCTCATAGAAACATTTAGTCTTACTTGACTAACCCATGGATATAGCATTCAATACTATAAGCTTAAAAAAATTACCTAAATAGATTCACCTTAGACTAATTATTCCCTGCATTCAAGTAATGAAAACTGCAATCTCTGTAGCAGTTCCACTCATTCCAAGACGAAGAAAAAAAGACTTCAGTGCACACAGATAAGTGGCTGGAATTAGAGGAACAGTTGAACAGTAGCAGTTATTCATGAAGACACATACATGATAAATATGAAATATGGACAAGAGCTGGTTGCATTTTTTATTCTTCTTTGTGTGTAGTGTGATGGGAGGAATGTATTCAAATTCATGAGTTTTTGGAAGTCTTGCAGATGAATGTTTAATAATTATATTTCCCTTCTTCTGTACTCATACTAGCTTATTAAAATTAAAATTAAAAAGTATTGTTCGCACGAGGTAAAAAACCTTAACGTCCTTCTGTTGGAGTTGGACTGGGAACACTTAAGGAGTTTATTGGGAGAAGTTGATCGAGATCCACCACCATCATAATATGATGAGGATGAGTTCACTCATGATATGATGAGATCAGTTATGGTAGCATTGAGAAAGGGTTAACAATACACAAGAACGCCTAAAAAAGAGTACACTATGTAGGTAGTTATCAAAGCACTGCAAACGGATTTTTTTTGTTCGTTTGAGAACTAAAGAGAATAACACGTCATGCATAATAAGTTTCTGTTGCAGAGAGTTCATCATTTGTTTGCAGGTGTTGTCAAAATGGGAAAAGTCAAGATGGGAAACTTTTTTTTTCTGGGAGTGAGGCTAATACAAAACAACATTATGTGATATAAGATGAAAGTGAAAGATAAGCTGGAATGAAGGAGTTTAGGGATGAAGATGCCAATTAATGAATGACAATTGAATGAAGTAGGTATATACATAAATAAAAGGGACATGGTTATTCAGTCAGGACTCTACGGCCATTATTGGCTCGTCCTGGGACAAAAGTTATAGCCACGGGACAAAAGACATTACTTTGTCGTACTCACGGGACATGACAAATGCGTGTAGCACATTTAAATTAATATAGTGTGACCTTTATCAATTATGATAATTATGATCCATTGATGATGTGTAAATATTGTTTATGGGAAATCAATAACGTTGAAAAAACTGATTTTTGAAGAAATTTAAAGAGCTCTTTTCCGACCATGTGTCATCAGAAAAACCACCTGATGCATAGTGTGTTGAAGTTACATACGTCAGTTTTAATACGTACATTGCGGTTGAACTTTTGTTGAGATAAGCTCTCGTTCTCATTTGCAAGTTCACCGCGTGCTCATCCCAGTTATTTAATAGATGACAAATAACTAGATGTAAGTCTTTACGGGACTGGTGATGATGATGATGAGTGAGTAAATACTTTAAAACAATCAATCCTGATCCGATCGTGACCGTGGGTAATTTTATATTGAAATACGTGGCTAGGGACCCTAATGCGTTTGTTTCAGTACGAATAAATTAGTTAAACAATAATTTAACAGATAATAAATTGGCAATAGTTTCAGCAATGTTCCCACGCACCAAGAGAGGCAGCCGCTGCAAAAATTTAACACCAGAGGTGATGGAAGATAATGTGACACCAAGGCCTATTGGTAAATGATAATGGCTTATCACAATTACTTACATCGTAATGATTTAAAGATCATATATAATAATCTAAGTACATGACTAATTCCAATGGCTTTTGTTGACTGATACATGATAATCTCTTTCAGTGTTTTAATTTTTGTTTGAAAAGAGCTCGCCTTTTGTTATTTTTTCCCATCCCATATTTCATTCCTCTCTTTCGTCATAGCTTCAAACAAAAAGGGTCAGATTAAATGATTACGACCTGTGTTTCTTCTCGATTATTTCATTTTTTATTTGGGCTGCAATTTGAAGTGACAAGATAACTTATCCCTGCTGATTGCCTCGTAATTATCCTGTTAATGAATATGTGTAAGTTATGTAACATGTGGAATGAATTTTAGGAGGATTTTAGTGCTAATTATTATGCTCCAGCGCAGTAATTCTTACAAACTCTTTGTCATGCACACGCGACCACGAAGACAATAAATATATAAAATGGTTGACGATGAAATACTGACTAGGAAACAAAAATTTAAAAATGCACGCTCCAATGCAATAATGCTACTCAGCGGCTTACAAATTAGCATAGGAAATTATCGTGATGAATCGAGATGATCTTATACGATTTTAATGTAGTTCTGCATCATCAACGAAAGGAGTGGAAGTTGAACGGTTTTTGATTTTTGGTCACGTCAACAAGCACAATCAACTTGCTTCCCGATATTCTTCTCCTCCAGAGACAGGTGTGTGAGGTGAGGAGGAATGGGGTAACAAAGAAACTATTACAAGCATGACTTATCTAAGAGCTGAATTTCGATGTTGTAAGTAGGCATATTATATCATACAGCAACTGATAAGATAGAGATGCATTTGGAAGATATCAAAAGAAAAGATGAACAATTTTAGCAACGAGTTTTTGCACATTGTTGCAAGATGTATTTCTGTTGTACAACAACTTGTAAAGCATATCCTTTTACTTGATTTTTTTACACTACTACCATGAACTAGTGATCCGTAGTCAGAATAGTATTGATTTTGAGTGCAAAAACTTGGATAATATAATACGGCTGACCACATCAGATAAAAAAAAATGGTTGGCAAGCACGAATACCACTTTTATAAACCTCGCTTGAATGAATCTTAACGACGATTTGAGTTTGGGATTCAATTCAGGTAGCCACACAGGTAAAAGTCCACTTGACAATAATTTACGAAAGGAGCAACTTAATTTGCATGATTGTTTTTCTACATTAACGCAAAATGATCTTTTTGCTGGATAATAGCTGCAAAAACGAATAACATGAATGGATACCGTCATACCGCATTTTTATCCAGAAATCTCCCCATTTATAATACCGAGCTGGAGAGTTGCTAGGATGCAGATATGAATAGAAATGGAGTCAAATTTATTTGACTTGCATTTTGAATTCAGAAAATGTACCTGGCAATGATGATGACATAAGTAAAATAAACATGGTCATTTAATCTGTCTCTATTTGTGAACTTGGTTGGAATATTTATTAGAATCAAGAATAACCATATATTGCAACAGGCAAAATTATGCTGAAAAGACAGTTCAAGCACTCTAGTGCTATGAGTCACTACAACATAAATAAATCGCATAAAATCCATCTTGGAATATATGTATTCCTAGTTCATCTTCTGGAAGGAAAAAATCCTCCTATCTACCTAAATCTTATATAATACTTTATACACCTGTGAGTGTTCTAGCTGTTGCATGCAATCCACCTCAGGTATGCTGATATAAGTAACATTTCATTATCATTATCGCGGAATTACAAAATTAATTTCTAATTTAAGGCTAAGAAGGAGGAAGGAGCTGCCTGAGGCGAAGACCGTAGTTTTGCAGAAGAGGTGAATTGGCAGCTCATTATAGGTAATCACTGTTATTATGAACTAGGATTGACCGTGAAAGACCCTGCCGGGTCATAATCATCTAGTACTCTTCTATTATATAAATCTATTATATAACGGCCATATTGAGTAGAGGGACAAAATTTTGAGACGACGCAGCTGTAGTGACAATCCACTTCGTACCCACCATGAGACAGCAATGGATATTGTGATAACAGTCGTCCATGAGAAAACCATGGACCTTGTAACTACAATATTTGACCTTTGACCTTGTCCATTTGACAACTAAGTGACAACAATGGACCATGCGCCAACTTAGTGACAGCAATAGACCATGTGACAACAACGTTACAACAATAGATCATGTGACAACAACGTTACAACAATAGATCATGTGACAACAACGGACCATGTGACAACAACCGACCATGTGACAACAACGGACCATGTGACAACAACCGACCATGTGACAACCTTGTGACAACAATGGACATTTGACAACCGTGTGACAAACTTTGACGACGTGACAACCATTGACACAATGACAATTGTATGCCAATTTCTTAACAGCCTATTTAAGGTAAACAACAAAACCTATGAAAAACTTTTTATGCAGTGACAACCAATTCAAATAGAAATTAACGAAGTGCCTACCTTTTTCATTTCCTTTCGATTTTCACGATTTTCATTGCCTTTAGCTGGATTCATAAACAATGTAATTCTCCGTTTGAATTAAACCGTTGCGAAAAATTAACAGCGAAATATGCCAAATGCAGCTTTACAAACCTGTTAGTAGACGCTTCAAACTGGCGGATTCATAAAAACTAAGATTACGATAATGGGTTTGGTAGTTTTTAAATAATTGGTACAAAAAAAGTATTATTTTCAATTTCAAATTGCATTTGAAAAGTTTCATTTGAAGGCATATACGGCGACTGGGCCAGAGAGTATGAATCCCTCCGGTCACTTCAATAAGAACTTTATATAATAGATTATCTTTGTGACAACCATAAAATCACCAATGTGGCAACCATTGACGATGTGACGACTATTGACGATGTGACAACCATGTGACGACTATTGACGATGTGACAACCATGTGACAACCATTGACGATGTGACAACCATGTGACAACCATTGACGATGTGACAACCA
>JAQIWX010000361.1:0-18474 GCA_034696785.1 Lepidocyrtus cyaneus | reverse complement strand
TGTGATCAGCGCGAAAAATTGATCTAGAAAACATATTTCTCCTACCTGGTTGCATGAGGGCACCTCAAAATGTTCCCTGAGACAACTCAGTTTAATAGCCGAGGCCAATTTAAGTTACATTGTTTAAAAAAAGGTTTCACATTATTTATTTAACGCTGACTTGCCAGCAAACCTACAACAAACTAAAATTTAGTTTTAAATTTTAAAATTAGTCTTCGATTTTCATCTCAGGATCAGTCAGTAAATTGTTTAATTAAGTAAGAGAGCTTACGTTGTACACGCATTATTACATTACTATTTTATGCAAATACACACAACCAAAATTATTAACAATTGAAACTCACAAAACGTTTTTAAAATATTACACAACTGCAACTCTACTCTATAAATACTTAAATTATTTACTTAGGTATCTAATCCACCCATCTATTACATAATTGTTCGGAGCTTTACTTCACTCACACGACACACTTATTTTCCGGATTCATCTTTGAAGTGGGAGGACACTTCCACACGTTGGAAAACTCATCAAAATTTGAAAGCGCCCCGATGACCCTATACATGTATGGGCTGTGCCCCTCCTTCGCAATGCTCTCCTTCAAGTCGGTTGGATTCTCATATGCACACCAAGACTATGTATGCAATTCAGAAGTAATATGTAAATCTGGTCTAGTCTCATAAATACAAATAAATTGTTTTGTCACAAATATCGTCGGCTACTTTTACTTACATGTGCAAAGGACAGAAAGAATAACTGCTCTGGGGAGTAAGCCTCCAATTGTCCAGGAAGCCTGGGCTCCGGCTCCTTCTGCTCCCTAACGTAGTCCTTGTAAGCATCGTATGCCAGTTGCAGACCCGCATTGTCCGCCAAGTTTTCATCCAAGGTCAACGTCCCATTTATCTAAACAAGAAGAAATGAAGTTAGGTATAATGAAATTATATTTTTATGAAACTAGTCGCCTCGTGATGTGTATGAATGAGAAAAAAAATTATCAGCGCTACCCTATTTGGCTTTCCAGACTTCACATCCAATTCCGGCAACTGATAATTTTCATACTGCTTCACGAAGCAGTCCGACCTATTGAGGACGATCGTCCGAGCAGTTGAGCTCCACGAGTCGCTCTCAGGGAAAACCAAGTTTACGGATCCGGCTAAAAAAAATGAAGTTAAATTCTTCAATTATATGAAAAATATGCCTACGTACTTATTAGCTAACTACATGTCTATATAATAATTAAGTGATTGTGATTGATTACTATACCTGCCATGTTAAATCCATGCATCATTTCATGTCCCACCTGTAAAAGAACAAGATTAAGGTTATTCATAGCTTGCGCTACAAGTTAATTTCTCAAAAATACTTTAATACTTTAAAATTATTATTAGGCTTACCACCATCCCCAGCCCTCCATAATCAGTGGCTCTGTAAAGGGGAAATAGAATTCGTTTTATTCTACCTACCACACCGGATTGGAATCATTTTTGGAATTAAAATTAATTAATGTACTTACTTCAAGCCAGTTCCAAAAACGGGTTCCTGCATGATGACATCGGGGATTACTAGAAACAGTTATTTTAGGCGTGAGAATTTATTTTAAATGAGTGAGCATTATTAAATGAACACTACTTCTTATACTCTACTCTTTCTTACCAAGCGCATTGTAATTGCCGAGATATAAGGCGTTGACTTCCAAAGTAGGGATTTTACTCCCTCTCAATATCTGGATTTCTATTGGATCCTGAACTAGTTTTCTACTCGATTTCCATCTTGAGAAGGCGACCATGTTCAAGGGAAAGGAGCTTTTGTCAAATTTTAACATTTTGTAGTAGTCCTCCACAAACTCAGGGGAATTCCGAAGACTTTCCGGGTAGCCCAACAAGGTGAGCAATAAGTCAGACCTTAACACCTCACTTTCTTTTGTTTCATCGTCCATCCACTCTAGCCGTGAAAGAAGTCTCTGAAAGGATGCTTTGATGGCGGTGACAAGCTTCCGTGCCTTTAATTTAATTAAGGTGAATCATTAAAACTATTTTTAAAAAAATGCAATGTCTCTCAAATCAAATCTTTCATTTGCTAAATTTAAAATTACCTCATCAAGTTTATCCTTGTCGACGTATTTAAGTCCATACTTTAGTTCCATAGGAAGTGGCATAAGTGAAAAAGTCACAATGAAGCAAACCAACTGTCTACACAAATTTAAAATGATTATAAGGAAGCAACAATCATTGTTTTATGTTACGATACGATTTGAAATCAGAGAAATTTTCACTCTCCATAAAAGTTACTTACTTGTTCCTACTCATATCTCCTATTTGAATCAGTTCTTCTGCCAAGTTGGCACTTTTATTTGGTTCCGTCCCATTTAATTGAAAACCGTTAGGAGCTGCAAGGACAGAATAAAATACTAGTTAAAAACTTTTTAAAATATCATTTTCTTGATGAATTTTTACTTACTGGAAGCAGCCTTGATACACGAATCATACAAGTTTTTGAACTGTTTCAACGGCTCATTATCGTTCTCATTAACGGCTTCCGTCATTTCTGAACAAAGCACAAAATGGGTAAAAAAAAAGGTAATTAACTTCCTACCTAACCTATTTGTAATTCATTTAACTTTTTTTGCTTCAATAGTTGGCGGAAATATTACCAATCAGTTTTCCTCTTGTTTTTGTTCTCAGTTGTTGGAATTGATTAGTGGAGGAACCATTTGAGGAGGACTTCATTTTAGAAATCCAGTTGCCACAGGAAAACTTATAGAAATCCTCACATGGGTCTACAGATAGATCCATAGCAATTCCAAGCGACGCTGCCGTTCGTTTGCATTCTTCCGTTTGACATACCTCATACTCTTTCTTGAGGGAAGTCAGAGATTTGTTTCCCGTCAGGATTGGCGTAGGAGCTGTAATAACAAGATTAGCTTCGGTGTCTGATTGTCTCCCGGAAGTTTGGACGGAATTGGTATTACCAGCTATTGAATAATTTAGAAAAAGAAAAAATACCGTTATGGAAACAAACATTCATGAAAAAACGTTGAGGGAGTTTTCAGCCGAATGTAAGTAAATATGTTTTTAAATTTTTAGTCTAGTCAACGTCAACACCCTTCCTTAAACAGTAAGACCGTTTCCGTTTCTGTGGCAATTTCACATAGCAAAAAACAAGTAAAAAATAATCATGCCAAGGAAAATTGCTCCAACCTGCCCCTGACCATTTCTTACCCGATTAAGCTATTTCATTTATGTGAATGTGGACAGTGATTTTAATTGAAGAAAGAAACTGTTTCAATCGTAAAATGAAAGTCGTCTCACTTTCCCCCAAATATACATAGCCGCGTCCTACAACACAACTGAGCTAATCTAACTTTAACGACTTTCTGCAAAATTATGCATAGCCCCAATAGTCAAAAATAAAAAATGCCCGAAAAATGGATTTACCATGAATACGGATTTACGTTAAAAGCTAAATTTGCAAATAATAAAAATGAAATTAAACATCAAACCTTTTATCTTACCAAACGAGCTTATCGTATGCATCAGCATGACGAAAAGGAAAATCATCACAATTATGATCACTCCCATCATCCCCTTCCTCCAACATTTGCTTTTTTCCCACATCTCGATCCCAGGCCCCTTCATTTAAAAATTAGGTCCACCAACACAAATAAAAATTTGCACGAATCTAACAACGAATTGTAAGTATAGCTGTTTGTTAAAAACTGCAACTGGTTTGATTAGCTGGAGATTCTTTGAAAAAAATATTCAACTTTCTAAATTCGTTTTTTATTTTCACTTCAATAAATCCACATGAAGTTTTGGTCTCACAAGAATCTGGAAAATTTGTATGATCCCTTCCGCTGTTGAAGTAAAACTGATGATTTTTTCTAAAACGTTTCCTTCGTTTTGGCTTCACGATGATGTAATTTATCCTCAGTCCTAAGCCTACTCTTATATAATTAAAAATGTCACATAGACCTCCTCACATTTAAGTCATTGAGCTCATCTTAACGTATTGGGGATTTTAATCCTGCAAGAGAAAACGTAGGTATGCATGAATGAGGCATTTTTTAAGCATTCTCCAGTGACGCATGCACTACCCATCTCTAATCCCTAGTTGGTCGTCGGTCACAGTCCATCTCATATGTTAAATGTTCAGTTTAAAAAGATTAAGATTACCTACTATAACCTCACAGAAAGGAAAGGGTTGAGGACAGAAATACAATTTGAATGCACTTTGGACATCAGGATCCGGAGTGATAATATGTTCCTTTGATAATAAAAAGACAACTAAGTACGCTGTCCCCTTCTTGACCACGTCATCAGATAAGTCATATCAAATGGAGTGTAGTGTGCTTTATATTTTTTGACGATGCTGTAAAAAAATAGTAAAGTGATGCGAATAATATGCATTATTTATGAAGGAGCATCATAGTTGTCCCCCCCACCGTCTTTAAAGGCCTTTGACTCATGCATTCTAAAAAAAGAAGGAAATGAAATCGGCATGAAAGAAGATCGTCAGTTTCAGATTGTATTTTTCACATATCATGAAAGTCAATGCAAGTCAATTCATGAAAGAAAAAAGAATATCAACCCAATTTTACCAATTCAAAAATTAATTTAGCAGGCCTGAGTCACGTGAACATCGGAAAATTATATTGGCATTTAATTTTATTCAAGATTTCTTCGGATTTACAAAAGTTCGCTTTTTGGATGCAAAAGAGAGCAAGTTTTTACAATTACTCATTACCATCTCACGATTAGTCAGTAAATTGTTTAAAAATAAATTATGTAAGAGCTGACGTACTAAACACGCTACAATTATTTGAAACTAAACACAACCAAAGTTACTAAAATTCAAACTCACAAACTAATGCTTCAACTTTAAAACATATTACATTACATAACAGTATTACTACTTTATAAATACTTATAATTTACTTACTATCCGTCCTTTGCATACTTGTTCGGAACTTTACTTTACTCAAACGACACACTTATTTTCCGGATTCATCTTGGAAGTGGGAGGACACTTCCACACGCTGGAAAACTCATCAAAATTTGAAAGCGCACCGAGGACCCTGTACTTAAATGGGCTGTGGCTTTCTTTTTGAATCCTCTCCTTCAAGTCCGTTGGAGTCTCATATGCACACCAAGACTATACAGTTCAGAATTCAAAAAAATTATATATTTCTGTAAATCTGATTTAGTCTTTCAAGTTAATTAAATAAATATTTTTTGCGACAAATATTGTCGGCTACTTCTTACATGTGCAAACGACAGAAAGAATAGCTGCTCTGGGGAGTAAGCCTCCAGTCCTCCCGGAAGCCTGGGTTCCGGCTTATTCCGCCCCCTTACGTAGTCCTTGTAAGCATCGTAGGCCACTTGGAGACCCGCATTGTCCGCCAGATTTTCTTTCAAGGTCAATGTCCCATTTATCTAAATAAATCATGGAATTACCACTACTATAACTGTGTTTATTTAATTATGGTTATGAATGTCACGTGATTTTTATCAGCATTACCCTATTGGGCTCCCCCGACTTATTCTCCTCCAGTTCCGGGAACCGATAACTTTCATACTGCTTCACGAAACAGTCCGACCTGTTGAAGAAGCTCGTCCGAGCAGTTGAGCTCCACCAGGCGTTCTCAGAACAAACTGAGTTGATGGATCCGGCTAAACAAATAAAAGTTAAATCAAAAATTGAAGAAACAAAATGAAAAAACTTACTCAAACTTGCCTGCATTAAAATGCCTCTCCATAATTAACAACTATCAGTTGATTTGATTACTATATTAACCTGCCATATCAAATCCGTGGACGATTTCATGTCCCACCTGCATTCCAATAAAAGAAAAAGATAACTCATAGCTTAAGCGCTACAATTTAATTCTCAAATTACTTTAAAAAATTCATAATATGAAGCTTACCACCATCCCCAGTCCTCCGTAATCAGTGGCTCTGGAAAAAAAATCAAAAAAATACATAACTTTGATCTTTTAACTAAAACTTAATGGACTTAAAAAAAACTTTTGGATAATTAACTTAACGAATAATATATTTTAGCATTTAGTACTTCAACCCAGTTCCAAAAAAGGGTTCTTCCATGATTCCTTCAGTGATTACTATGAAGTCAAAAATAAAATTAATTAATTTGCCAATATTACGAAAATATTAAAATGAACCATATGATTTCCACTCTGTTCTTACTGAGCGCATTGTAAATGCTGTGATAAATGGCGTTGGTTGCCAAAGTTGAGATCCCAGTCCCTCTCCAAATCTGGATTTCTATTGGATCCTGATCCCGAACCAGCTTGTTTTTGGATTTCCATAGTGAAAAGAGGATCACATTGAAGATGAATGGGTCGTCCTTGTAAAACTTCAACTTTTTGTAGAAGTCCTCCGCAAACTCGGAGGAGTTCCGAAGACGTTCCGGGTAGCCCAACAGGGTGAGCAGTAGCTCGGACCTTAAAATCACACGTCCTTTGGTCGCATCGTCCATCCAGTTCAGCCGTAAAACGAATTTCTGGAATGATGCCTTGACGGCGGCAACCAACTTCCGGGCCTTAATTTTAAGTTACATTTTTCAAAAAATTATTTAATTAATTAAAATCATTTACAAGGCCATTCGAAGGGAAATTAAAATTACCTCATCAAGTTTATCCTTACTGCCGTGTTCCAATCCATACTTTTGTTCCATGGCGAATGGCATAATTGAAGACGTGGCAGCGATGCAAATCAACTCTGCTCTTAAAAGGTTTAAAATTATTAGGAGGAGTGAACAGTAAATATTTTTATAGTAAATAAATATTACGTTTTTAATTAAGTGAAATATTCATATTCCATAAAATAGTTACTTTTTGCCCTCCAGCACCTTACCAGCTCCCAGTTCTTCCACAAAGTTTACACTGTCATTCGTCTCCGTCCCATTGAATTGAAGACCGTTGGGAGCTGGAAGGACAAAAATAAATACATAAAATAAATAAACATTTGAAAACTTTTAAAAGTGTCATTACATAATTAATTGTCTAAAATGAAATTTTACTTACCGAAAGCAGCCTTGACACAAGAGTCATACAAGTTTTTGAACTGCTTCATCGGCTCTATGTCATTCTCATTAACGGCTTCCGTCAGTTCTAAAAGTGAAAGATGGGATTTTATTTAACTAAATAATTGAAGTCATTTAACAAATTGTTTTTTATTTTGCAAACCATAGGTTATTTTATTAAAATGTGCTTGAGTTGGAGTCGGCAAAAATATATTGAATTACCAATCAACTTTCCCATGACTTTTGTTCCCACTTGTTGCATTTGATTGGTGGATGAACCGTTTGAGGAGGACTTCATTTTGGAAATCCAGTTTCCGCAGGAAAACTGGTAAAAATCCTCACATGGGTTCATGGATAGATCCATAGCACTTCCGAGGGAGGCTGCAGTCCGTTTGCATTCTTCTGTTTGACACAGTTCGTACTCCTTCTTGGGGGAAGTCAGAAATTTGTTTCTTGTCAGGACTGGAGTCGGAGCTGTAATAATAAGATAAGTCTTCTGTGTGAATAATAAGTTGTGTTAGTTGTGGTTGGCAAAAAAAATTACCGGAAGTTGGAATTGGAATTGCCACCTACTGATAAGATTCGGAAAAAAACAAATCACGTGACGGAACGGAGATATACATTTCGGGCGAGAAAAGTTGTGGCACTTTGCCCCTACTACATTATATCAACTCTCTAGTTGTAAGATTATTAATTACACTGCATGATATGCAAATGTGTGTAAATATACGAGTAGCTTCATTTTCCCTGACTAATTTTTATAGCAACAATTACAAAAAATTGAAAAAATCTTGGGAATTGTTTCAGCTTGCCCCAGACCATGACACCCTATCAAGCTATTTGATTTCTGTGAACGTGAACGATCATTTTAGTTTCGGAAAGTGAACTTTTTCCAATCGTAAAATGAAAGTCGTCTCACTTTCCCCCAATTCTTCTTCCTAGACACATCCTACAACAACTTCAGATTTTTGCATAATCAACGTCACAAAATGTATCAAAAAAATAGAATGAAAAGTGATTTATTTTTAAGTAAGGCTGATGAATTTGACAATAATACAAAATTAATTTAAACCTCAAACCTTTTATCTTACCAATCGAGCTTCTGTTGTCCGCGATCATGGTGACAACTATCACCATCATTATAACACCCCCAGCCATCATCCCTTTCCCCACAAGCTTGGTTTTGTCAGACATCCTGATCACATCACAAGCTCCTCTATTTCAATAATCAAGTCTGCCAACACAATTAAAAAAATTAGGACGAGTGTAAGTATCACTGATTATTAAAGATGCTTTAGATTAGCTGAAGGTTCTTTGGAAAAAATAATTAAGTTTCTAAGAATTAGTCTTATTTGCACTGGAACAAGTCCGCAAAACTGCTTTGGGTCTGGAAGAAAATTTTTGTATGCTCTCTTCAGTTGCTCAAGGTGAACTGATGATTTTTCCAAAACGTATCCTTCGTTTAATCCTTACGATGATCTCGAACAATGTCACATGACCTGCTCACATTTACGTCATCGATCTCATCTTATCATTTTAGGAAGTTTAATTCAACAAAAAAACGTATGTATGTATAAAGCATTTTTTTCAATTTTAAGCATTTTCCAGTGACTCATGCACTACACATCTCTAATCTCCAGTCTGTCATCAAGTCACACACAGCCCATCTCATGTTAAAAGTCTAAAAAGATTAATATTATGTAACTTCAACATAGGAAGGAAAAGTGCGGTTGGAGATATGGCGGAGAAAATGATCTAAGGAATTTTGGTCAGCGGGAAGAATTTTTCCCCATTGGCAATAAGAAAAACAGCTTGCTTAGCTCGCTGTCCCCGTCTTAACCCCGTCATCATCATAAAAGTATGTATTTCAAATGACATTCATAGTTTGCATTATATTTTTTTTGTTATTATTGCAAAAAATCCAAAGTGACACGAATATTATTATATGCATTTTTTAAATGAGTATAAAATCGTCATTAGTCGTCGTCCATGTCCATCGTCATCAAAAAATGGGAAATAACATTACAAATCCTTTCATGAAAGAAAAATGAGCACCAGCACAATTTTGACAATTTATAAATTAATATAGCAGGCATAAATGCGTCATTAGAACATCGATTAATTATGTTGGCAGTTAATTTTATCCTTAAGATTTTTTTCTTCTGTTTTACAAAAGTCCTATTCACAGGGATGCAGATGAGAAGTAAAGTATAATGATAATCAAAGTAAGGGCGAGTTGGTGATTAACTAATTCTTAGAACGAGAAACAAAGGATTTGATTTTATTTGTACGATCTCAAAATTTGAGTTATGACGACATCATTATTATTCAGTCTGAGAAAACGTTGATTATTCGGCTACCTAACAACTTCTCATCGTCTGACAGCTGCACTAATAATATCCATCTGCTAAACATGGTAAAAGCAGAGAAGAGCGAAATGAAAGTACTCTACTCGGCACAGTCGGCTCTATCTTGACTTGAAAATAAAACAGAAAAATATTTTAGATTCCAAATTTATAAACAAATGCAAAGTTGAGCTCTGTTTGGACAACATACAGCTTACAATTACTCGAATAGCCAGTTGCGTCATCATCATCGGTGTATCAGATGTCATTTATTTTGCGTGGTTATTTATTTTTTTTTACGATGCGCAAAAATCGACGTATCTGATATGGATAGACGTCTTCTTGGATTGCAAATATTATGTAAAAATTCAGTTTAGAAAAGCAAAACGTTTTTTCGATTCCTCCAAATTTCCTTCCATTCCAGATATATTACTGAAGGAACTCATCCAAAAATGCGCAAGCAATGAAGTGAAATGATTCTTGAAATAAACCTTGGCAAATAATGTTTCCCATTTCAAGAGATTATAGTAATTATAATTAGAAAATGGGAGAAGACAATTTAAGCTGATGATCTGCTGACTCATATGGACTGGAATGGAATGTGTATCTTTCACTAAAATTGTATTATCCTCACATTTGCTGAGCTGAGATCATGGAGGTCAGCATAGCATAGCATAGGTAGTTTGAATTAGAATAGTGCAGGCTATTTAAAGTGCTTTTGTGACTCACGCACACAGTTGTCAAAATCCTTTGGTTTTTTGATTCGATTAAAGCTGTTTTTTTAAACCAGGATACTATGTAATTATAGAGAATTAAAACATGTTTTGAAACAATTCCCGTTCAAGTTTTCAGAAGCCATTTGCTGTCTTCTTAATTAAGTAATACATCATGATAGGTAGGATTTATAATTTTTACGGCTTCCAGGAAAAATTATGAGGATGAAAAGGTCAACTCAAAATGGGATAATGGAAAACTATTCACTAATTTTTGAGGGAGGAAGAAAAATTAAATTTCCTGTCGTAAAATGAATTATTTTGTTGTTTGAATAAAAAAAACTTCAACATTTTTTGAAGGGCAAATAGTGCATGACGGATGCTAATCCTCACAAAATACTTTTTTTGTGGAAAGGGACTGAATGTAAAAATGTGAAATTGAGAATGGGGCAAGTTGAGACAAGTCATTTCGGAATACATAACTCATTTTATTTATTTATCATTAAAATGCATCAAAGTGTTTGTATAAAAAATTCGCTTGAGAAACTGCATCATCAAAGTGTATAAGTTGTAAGTATAGGCACCATATAGAAAAATTACAAAAATGTTTCAACTTAAGTTAACTCATAATAATTTTTCGAAACTTAATTAAATTAAATTTAAAAAGCATATTACTTCCTCTGCTCCGTTGAAATATTAAGCATTGATGGAGAAGGGGAAGCATCTCCGCTCTCCTCTCCACTTCCCGGACTGTCCTTCATACTCCTGCCATAGTTGGAGTGGTAGGAGGTGCAGTAGCTGATGACGGCCGGCTGGAAGTGGGCGTCCTTGGAGCAGCTTGGGTAGAAGATGACCGGGACCTGGCCGCGAATGGCACCCGGCATGGAGGCGTAGTAGGAGGCCTCCATCACCCGCTCCTGCTTGGGATCAGCGGACTCCATTGTCAGATCTTCCGCCCTGAAGAATGGCCAGGTGGGGTACATGGAGGCGGATGGCCCGCTGTTGGATTGATGGTGATTGTGATGATTCCTCATGTCGAAGTAGGGGTCGGAGGGGGGAGAGTTGTATGGGTGGTAGTTGACTTCACTGGGTGCTGAGCTGTGGGGGGAGGAGGAGGAGGGAGCTGGGAGGTAGTAGTAGTGGTGTTCTGGAGGAGGGGCTTTGGCTTGGGGACATTGGTCGCAGCAGTTGCAGGCTACTGGGCATGGAGCTGGAAAGAAAATTGGAAACAAAAATTATCTTAAATAAAGTTCCATACAATTTTTTTAAAGTAATTAAAGTTAAATGATTTATACCTTGCGTTGGTGGAACTGTTACTGGAGGCAGAGTTGGAACTGTCACGGGGGGCAAAGTGGTTGGAATTGTTGGGAGCGTAGTTGGGATAGTAACCGGAGGCAAGGTTGTTGGCACTGTTGGAAGTGTAGTTGGGACTGTCACTGGAGGCAGAGTAGTAGGAATGGTTGGGTCGGTAATTGGAGGCAAAGTGGTTGGGACTGTGCTTGGAGCGGGTGTAGTCGTGGTAGTCAAGTTGCAGCCGGGCTCTCCACCAGAAGTTGAATTGGAGGAGGCACTGCTATTACTTGAAGATGACGAGGAGGAGGAGCTAGAGGAAGATGAAGATGAGGAACTGGAGGAGGAGGAAGAACTACTGGAGCTGGATGAAGAGGATCCTCCGGTGGGGTTGGTTTGGTTGGAAGCGTTGCAGACGCAAGTTGGGGGTGCTGTGGTTGGGGCTGAATGAGATAAAAATATAAAATAATTTTAGATTAAAAAAAAGTCAAATAAAATGGGTTAAAAGTATGGTTACAAATGAAAGAAAATTACCTGGAGTAGTTGTGGTCGTCACGGTTGTGGGTGCCGGGGTTGTGGTGGTGGTCGTCGGTGTAGTTGTTGTAGGAGTGGTGGTGGGTTCAGTTGTGGGTGGTACGGTGGTAGGTGCTGGGGTTGTTCCAGGTGGGCAGACACATCCGGAACCACCGGTGGAGCTGCTGGAGGCATCACTTGAGGAAGAGGAGGATGATGACGAAGATCCGTTTCCGGAGGAAGCAGTGGAGTTACTGTTTGAGGAAGAGTTTGAGCTACTGGATCCTCCTCCTCCAATAGGGCATGGGGCTGCTGTGGTTGGGACCGTTGGAGGAACTGTGGTAGGGGCGGTAGTGATTGGTGGAATCGTGGGAACAGTGGTGGGGCCGGTTGGAGGCGCCTGGGTCGTTGGGGTTTCTGTGGGAAGGGTTGTAGGAACTGTTAGAGGTGGTAGGGTTGTGGGGGCGGTTGTGGGTGGTTCAGTTGGTGGCGCTGTTGTGGGGGCGGTTGTTGGTGGTGCCGTTGTAGGAGCGGTTGTGGGTGGTGCCGTTGTAGGAGCGGTTGTAGGAGGCGCTGTTGTGGGTTCAGTTGTAGGTGGCGCCGTTGTGGGGGCGGTTGTGGGTGGCGCCGTCGTGGGGGGCGCCGTCGTCGGTGGCGCAGTCGTTGGTGGAGCCGTGGTTGGGGGCGCCGTCGTCGGTGGTGGGGTGGTAGGAACAGTTGTAGGTCCCCAATTTTGAGGTGGATCGACGGAAGAAGCACTTGAAGAGGATCCGGAACCAGCCGATGAAGTACTGGTATTATTCCCGGAGCTGCTGCTCCCACTTGCCGTCCCAGTCCCTGACCCTGTGGCAGTCCCCCCTCCCTCCGAGCTTCCGGAGGAGCTGGAGCCGGTGTTGGAATTGCTTGTTGTGGAGCCATCAGGATTCGCGTGGTTGTCACTGGACGCATTCCCACTCCCTGTGCTGTTGCTCTGCCCTCCTGGGACAGAACTGGCTGCGGTGGAGGCTCCCGATGAAACACTTCCGGAAGTGGATCCTCCAGTGGGATTTGTAGAAGCGCCGGAGGCAGCCGCCGTGGAGTCCCCGGTGGCGGTGGCAGACCCTTGTGTCTGACTAGTGGAATTTGTAGTGGCGTTCATGTTAGTTGAGCCATCAGCACCGCTGGAGCTGGAGGAGGAGGAAGAAGATGAGGATGAGCTGGAGCTGGAATCGTCCTTTGGGCTTCCCAATCCCCATCCACCTGGACCTGCATCAATGGCTGCACCAGCCCCACCCCAAGTTCCCGCACTGAATCCGTCCGGTCCCATGGATGTCGACGTTTGAACACTTCCTCCAGTCCCAAAAAACACTTCAGGAAGGGGAGGCAACCAAGACCAAACTTTAAAATATTTTCAAAAAATTAAAATGAGTATTTTGTTAAAATTAGTTTGTAAAAATATTTTACAAAAGTAAATCAACATTTAAAAAATTTAATCATTAACTTACTTCCACCACCCCACCCGTTTGCAGACTCCATGGTCTCATCCCTCACGGGCAGGACGGAAGGTCTCGCGGCCACTCTGCTCTTACAGGGTGGAGCCTGGCAGGGATCCGGGAAGCAGAGGTCCTCCATGGAAATCTTTTGCTTCCTTGTCAAATGGGGATAGCCCCTGGGGGGCGGCAGGACCACGTCCATCATCACCCCCTGCTTGACCAACTTCTTCTCCCCGGTCGCGTCAATAAAGTAGTAGTTGAGGATCTTGCTACTCCCATCCGGCATCCGGATCCCGGAACACCCAATGATCACCTTTTGGGGGGACACCGTCTCGTGGGCGAATGTCCGAGGTCCAGCAGAGTTGAAGTCGTCCAGCCTATTCTCATAAAATGGGTTGTGGGAGTAGCCCGGGCCGGCCTCCACAAGGGAGAGACTGAGACTCGCCAGGGATGAGAGGACCAGCAACGTTTTTGCTGACGGGAAGGCCATGGCCATTGCAAAATTCAATTAAATTAAATGGCCAACTAAAACTTTTAACTTTAGAGCACTGACTGAAGATGCTGTGTTGACCTTGCCACTGCTCAGCAATGATTAAATGGTTTCTGGTGAAGGAGGCTCGGCTTTTATAAGAGCAGAAAACCTGGACAGGAAAAAATCATTCCATCCCGAACAGGTTTCGTTCAGGTGGGTTGTCTTGGTCAAGTCCAAGGTCTATTTTATAATTAGGGATTGACACCAGTCAGATTGACCTAGAAAATGAAATGATCCGTACATTTAACTGTTTCCCTTTTTCATCATCCCAATTTAAATCTATCCATTCATAGCCCGGCCCAGTCCAGTTACGGTAGTTTTTGTATTGTTGAGTAGTCGGCTTTTGTATAGGCTCATGCGCGAGCCGCTCGTTAAGCATGTGCCATTCATAAAACGGGAAAGGTGTAATAAAAGGATAGGGAAGGACTGGACTGGGCTCATTTCCTCAGGTGCAGGTTGTGCTGCAGTGCTTACATAACGGTCAGTGTATAAATGGGATTGAGATTAAGGGCAGAGGGATGATCATGATCGGAATAAAATAGGTAAAGTGAGAAAATCCATGTCCCATTAAGAACACTAATGACGGTGATATGATTAAATGGGACATAATGACATGACATGACTATGACTTGGCACCTGGACCTCTGTAGCCAGCACCTTTACTCTTTCCTTCCTGTTACCTGGCCTGCTGGTCTAGATTGTATTTTTAGATCAACGTGTTTTCCTATTATTGGCTCAGCCTGTTATAGATTTCACATTGCATTGTTGTTAATTTTTAAGAGTAAATGTGTGATATGAGTGATCTTATTAAGTTGCTCTTGTAGGGTGGCTTTAAAGGGATCAGGTTTAAAGTACCGTGTATTGTTGAACCTTTCATATTACCTTCATCAAATTGGGTGAAAAAGGTTGCCCATAAGTACTTGTATGGATTATGGATATTGCATGATATGATGATCCCTTGAATATGGCTGAAGTCTGGGATGAACAAGGTCTATCCCTTGTCCTTTAAAATCGATGCATTTTTTCCCCAAATTGGTTTTTTACAGTTATAATTTTTTTTATTAATTTTTTTATTTCAGTAAAACTAAAATTAAATGGACGACTTTACACAAAACAAAATCCCCTCTAGACTTATTAGACTGGGGCTGGAGTGAAGATATAAATATTCAACGATAAGATTCTCCCATTACCCACAGTGCAGTGAAAATGTTGGAGAGGAGTCCGTCGTGGAATGATACCGCATAAAAGAAAGTGCAAAGCCAGCGGCAAAATTGTCTCGTTTATTTTTCAGAGAAATCACGAATAAGAGAAGGTTCGGTTGCACAGGGTAATGAATTGTTATGTTATATGACAGCAATCGAGATAGCGTCAATCATCCTGGTACATTCATGAATGAATATGATTGGAGTTGAACATGCTGGAAGACATTTTGAATTGTTAGATCTGAAAGGTTGTCATATAGATCAGCGTCATTTTTTTTGTAAGGAAGGAGTACCAAAGAAGCAGTATGGAAGGAATTTTCTAATAATTGGGTCGGTTTTAGATTGCCCCAACTTATATCTAGTGCATACTTACCTTGTTTCATGCCACGCGTCTGGTTGAGCTTGCCAGTTGCAAATAAAGTAAAGATGAATGTAAGAGAATTGTTGGAAGCTTAAATAATTGTCGGCAAATTTTCAAGTTTTTTTTTTAATTCTACTAACAAAAACAAAATCATTGCCAAATACACTGGTTAAAGTTACGTATGTGTTCACCGCACTATTACATCTAGTTTTGATCTTTTTGTTTAAAAAAGGTTTCCTATGTAAAATTACATAGCTAAAACAGGGGGAAATGAATATACAGAGGGACGCTGAAGAAAATGCAAGCCAAAAGAAAGATAATTAAAGTTAAGTAAGGCAAGAAAGGATTTTTTTCACGAAGACAAGTGATTTTGGATGAAGTGATATACTGACATATGTACAATAATGCTGACAATGAGACTTAATGATCATGATTATTTTTTTGGATGTAACTCAAATTTACATTTGTCGCGTATGATTTGGGACAACGGAAGACATCAAGTGAAAACTGGCATGTTCTTGCTACTACATATGAAGGACTAACGATGATGGTTAATTTATTAAATCAAATACATTTTTTCACTGTTGAGTGCCAACAGATAAAGATGAAAAAGCAGGGAAGCTTGACTCTCTCACTGTAAGTTTTATTATGTGTGAGCTTAAGACTGGACTGGGAGCATGTATCTATCTGTATATGTTTTGGCAATTGGCATTATATATTCCCTTAAAAGATTGAAAAGAGTTTAACCCTTTTTTCCTCCCATACATCATCCAATCCAGTGTGGAATAGCATAATAATAAATAATACATTATTGTCTTTCAATATCTGAGTCGCGTCTTTATTCCCGTCGCCGAACAAAGAATTGGACTTGTGATGTGATATGGTATTGGTACGTAGATATAGCAATGCAAAATTCTTACGAAAGCCATACAGCTTTAAAAGTTCAGCTTACAATGCAATGGTCAGTCAGTGGTGGTGATGGTGAGAGAGGTATATACATGAGTTGGTATGGTGGTATAATAATATGGTGTGAGGATGATGCAAGAGGTGGGATATGGCATACATGGCTTTCTCTTTTCCCTATAACCGATCAAAGCAGTAAGCAACTTCCAAAGTTCCATCCATCCAAGTCGGCTATTGCCATATTATGCACTAAAAAGGTTAGTACACCGGCTACGGCTTATCTTGATATATTATACGAGCGAGGACAATGGGATGATATATATGAGGACAAGGGAAAAAGTTGTCCGTTTGAAAAAAAATTGCCATTCTGCCTTGCTGCCATGCTGTAAAAATGATCTACTTTAGGTTAGGCTGTGGCTGTTGTATTCAATTCATGCCTAGTGATATGATGTTCATGCTATTCTCTCCCGTATCCAGCGAAAGGCAATGCAATGCTCAGTGCTTGAGCCTCATCTCATATTCATATTAATCTCAACTCTCACAGTCAGACTGAGGCTTTTTTTAAAGGAAGAAAGCAAGGCTTGGGCTTCGGCCCACGCCGCAACGTAATTTTTATTTTATTTTAACTATATATATTTTTTTAAATAATAGTGGAGAATGCTAAAATTAATTAAATTGGGATATTCCATGTTGCAGCAACCTTTTAAAAATAATTGTATTGAATTCCATTGGATATTTTAAAAAAAGTCAAATAATAAAGTGAGCTCATTGGAAGTTATAGATAGAGGTGAAAGTTAAAGTAAAGTGGGAAGTAAATTTTTGCTTCCAAAAATATTCCACAAGCTAGTTAACTGTTCAGATTGGATTCGTAAGCAAAAAAAAACAGGTAAATTGTTCTTCGCTAACTAATATCATATTTGGATAAATATTTAGCCGGAGTTTATTTTTGGGTTAAAAAAATAAACGTGATGGATTAATATTTTTTGTGGTAATCAGATCAGTGGTAGTAGTGATTTGATTTATAAAGTCGCTAGCTTGGAATAATTTTATTCCAAAAAATAACATTATACAATAACTTAAAATTATATTTGTTGTATTTATATTTCAGGATTTTTTCCTATCGGAGGATGGAGGATGCATAGATTGGATTTTTAAAACGAAGTGATTGGTCGGACGACGGCCTCTCGCTCAACAGCCCATTAACAACACTGCATTAGCTGCCTCCTTTGATACGGACAGCTACTTATTCATTCTCCACTTCAAAATCCCCCATAGGTAAACTACGTAATTAATTGTTCTATTTATTTTTTTTAAATTGTATGCCGTCATAAAATAATGCGTAACAAAAGTCAGAAAAAAATTAAATGTAGTTTAGCTTAGCAAATGCGCAATGCTTGAGCCTCATATTATAGCAACTCATAGTCAGACTGAGGCTTTTTTTTTTAAGAAAAGGGACGAGGCTTGGGCTTCGGCCCACGCCGCGACGTGAATATTTTTTTTATTTCAACTATCATTTTTTAAATAGCTATTTTAAATAAAAGTGGAGGTGGAGAGTTATAAAATAAAGTAAACTGGGATATTCCATATAGAAGTAACCTCTTTAAAAATAATTATATTGCATTCCATCTGAAATTAAAACGGCAAATAATAAATTTACCTTGTTGGAAGCTATAGATAGAGGTGACAGGTGAAAGTTAAAGTGGGAAGTACATTTTTGCTTCCAAAAATATTCCACCAAATAGTTACTTTCTAGACTTGGAATCATAAGCCAAACAAAACCAAATTTTTTAAACAAATATTTTTTGGTGGTAATCAGTGGTATTAGTGATTTGATTAAAGAGTAGCTAGCTTGGAATAATTTTATTCCAAAAAATTAAATTAAATATTAATTTTCATTTTTTTATGATTTCAGGATTTTTTTTCGTTCGGAGGATGAATGGATTGGATTTTTAAAACGAAGTGATTGGTCGTATGAAGTCTTCTCGCTCAACAGCCCATTAACACCACTTAAGTAGCTGCCTCCTTTCATACGGAAAGCTACTTCACTTCATACCCGGTTCCAGTTCAAAATCCCTCATAGGTAAACTACGTAATTAATTTTCTT
>JAQIWX010000360.1:0-18561 GCA_034696785.1 Lepidocyrtus cyaneus | reverse complement strand
AACGAATATTCACATAAAATTTATCCGTATAAAACTCGAAACTCGTATAAAGCTAATTCGTATAAAAATTTGTAATTCGTATAAACGAAACGAAACGGAATTGGAAGAGTCTTTACCAATGTCTCCCTTTTGATGTCATTGACTATGGTGACAGGAGAAAGTGTTCGCGTTGATGCAATATAAAGCGCTTCCCGATACATGCTTAACAAGACAAGACAAGACAAGGGAGCTTAACAGATTAAAGGCATAGTCTGGTGACGCAGCGGTTTCCGCGGTTTGATTTTTATAAAATACCACAGCAGCTGTGTTCATAAAACGTTAAAAGAAGGTAGGCAGTAGGCAAGGTCAAATAGAATAGAAATGTATTCGTTCTATTTATCCAACTCTCATTACATTTTTTAAAGTGCTAAACATAAGCCATTGTTTTGATTGATGACAGCATGCTCATCAATTATTGAACAGAGGACCACGTCGAGAATGTATCCATTGCTCCCCTGGGATATCAATTTTAGGAAGTGGTACAAATCTTGAGCCATTTCGTGGGCTCACAGCTTCCTATGGAGTGTCAGAAAATAAAACATTTAAACCTGCATTATACAACCAAACTAGCTTAGCCTAACTTTTCAGTTGATTTAAACCGTCTAGTTGAGATGATGAGAATGTGATATTTACAAAATGGGTCATCAGTAGTCCATATGTTGGGAAAAGTTGAAGCTCCATCTCAGACTCGATCAAGTGGCCACTCATTTTCGCAATAACCACACACCTTTTTACCTCACAGAGACAGAGAAACTTTGTAGCTCGGTTCGGCATGGTCTTTAGCAAAGAAACATCAGCACTAACGTTCCTGTAAACAGTTTTGTTTTATTTGAAAGGTTAGCAAGCCGAAAACAAAGACACTGCTGATCGACCAATTACAATTTCAACTATTCTTACCTCTCCAGGAAGATCCTGAATTAGAAAATTTTGAGCATTTTTTTTTATTTGAGTCACTATCAATCACTTGCTTTTTATGAAGGAAAAAAGAAAATACTTACTTTTTTTACTTTATTTACGTTGCACGGGACGTGTACGTTTGTGTGTGCCTTGGCTCCCCTAGTGGAAAATAGAAATATTTCTAGAAACCTTCGAAGATGTTATTTCCAATGTAAGGAATACGAACGAATTTACACAAATAATGAAATATGGTCAGAGGAGCTGAGTCAAACAGTCATACTCAGAATCTGTGATCTCTACAACAAATCCGCTTATTTTTACGAAGGAAATTAGCACGGATAATGCCTGTTTTTTTTTATTTCGCCCTCAAGAAGGGTTTTTCAGAAATAAAGTAATAAAAAAAGTTCAATCGATCGATCTTAATTTTTCTTTGGCAATAACGTTTTCACCTCTCTCTTAATTGTAATGGCGTGTTTCATTTCATCACATCGTTTTCTATCCGTTCCTACAGACCCACGGTGTGTTGCACTTGCCAAAATTTATTTAAGTTAAACACGAGTACAGCCGGAAATTTAACTTATGAGATATTATCTGTATAGTATTTAATTAATTAATCTTTCGGGCTTCAATTTTACATAGGAATTATAGTCTGTATAGATACATGTAAGCTGTTATCATATTTAATTTTAATTTTGTTCCATAAAATAAAATTATAAGTATCTAGGAAGGAAATGCAGTTATATGTTTGTAATTTTATTCACATTTTAAAATAAAATTTTGAGAACAAAATGATATTATCACTTATGCAGAAAGAATGTAGCATAGAAGACCATGAGGGAATTAATTACTCATCAATAAAATATTAGATGACCAATTAAAAAATCAAACTAAACATCGGACGTCTGTTTGCGCAAATTAAAATCAAAATTACCACGGCAAATACACTTTTATCCAGCTCTCCTTCGATAACAGAAAATTGTTAATAACAGTTCATTCTTAATCATCCATAATATCTGTTGTTATTACCTTGCATCGCTTACGTCGTGTTGTGTTGACGAGATGACTTGAGAGAGGATATTACCCGAATCTAAATAAACTGGTAAGTCATCAGATAAATATATTTAATTTGGAAATATGTAATTCCAAGCCGAACCTCTTTACGTATTCTATTCCAAGCAATGGTACATGGTACATAAGATCTTAACAAGTCTTAGCAATCTCAATTATCCGCAGTAACAAGTTTGCAAAATTAGCAATTTTTGATTTTGCGTTTCATTCGGTCTATCAATTTTTTTAAGCAGCTTGGATACAAATGATAAAGTAAGTTATGGTGCAGCCCACCATCTGTAAATTAATTATTAATAAAAAACATACAAAGCATTTTAGAATCCATTACCATTACCATTTAATTCATTTCGCAGTTTCAAAAATTTTATTAGTTGCATTGCATAATATATAATTTACTTACACTGGCAACCAAGGAATGCGTGATTGGAAAAATGTTCATTCCTTTCACAGCAACAGCATTTGAATTCAGCTCGTTCATTGTAACCGTTAACACGTTTGGGGGTATCTCCTTCGTATTTTTTTCTTCGGATAGCCAAACCTTGACACAGCTCATCTAATTGCAATAATAAACCAAAACCGCATTTAACTTTTAATTTTAACCCACCTCATAATATGATCATGTCATATAACCATAACATATATTCAACAGTTCAACAAGTTTAATTACAAAAATTCTTTTTACCTGACGACAAATGTCCACCGAGAAATACAAACAGATGCAGGAATTCCCCAAAACATGAAGATTGTTTTCAACCTCTCGAAACCCGTGTACATTCCATTCCATACTCCCCTCGAAAGAAGATATCCTCCGAGGTGCTGGAATACTGGAAAATTAGCATGATGAGAAAGCACATCGTATGAAGACCAAAAGTCGTGTTGATCAAATCCGCCAATTTCTTCAGCGTCTTGTAAATCGGTTCGATTCGCTTCCAACCATTTAATGATTGAAGCTGCTGTTGATAAGCAGTATTATTACTTTGCCCCAGGAAGAGCT
Organism: Lepidocyrtus cyaneus; assembly: GCA_034696785.1. Lineage (NCBI taxonomy): Eukaryota > Metazoa > Arthropoda > Collembola > Entomobryomorpha > Entomobryidae > Lepidocyrtus > Lepidocyrtus cyaneus. Next base: position 15,563 of record JAQIWX010000360.1, on the reverse strand, counting down.
TATCTGGAGCTGGTGCGATAATTAGCATTTCCGAAAAGGATTTGACGGGCAGCCAAAGGGTCAGCGCCACAATTAGAACCAGAATGTCGGCAAAGGTCCCGACAACCCTTCGGTATAAATAGGCGAGTGTCCCTAGTCCAAGAATCAGGTTCGATGTCATTATGTCAAGCCATCCCTCCAAACAGGTTCCATTGTGAGTTAAGGTTGCATTGACTTTGTTGAATTCATCCATAAAAACGTCATCCTGGCCTCCACCTCCATTTGCTTCCTCCAGATTGCAAATCCTGTCATGTTGGACGTCTCCATAATTAACGTCGATTTGAATCCCGAACCTGCAGCGAAGCCTCCAACGGCAAGACAAACATGCAGTGTGTGGAAGATTATTAGAACAAACTTTGAATGTCGGAGACTCTTCCATGAAGGAGGGGTTCGGAGAGGAAGGTCGTTGGCGAGCAAATTGAAAATACTCAGGATTTTGTCTTGTTTAACCCAAAATATGAAAACGATCAAAAACTTGTCAAGTGCGCTGGCAAAGCTCAAGCCATTGCGAAAATAATACGATGGATGGTTTGAGTTGGTGGGAATGCCGGCCCGGATATTCTTTACGATTCGGAAGGCAAGTAAGACTGTGAGAAAAGCACATCATAGCTTTTGGAAGCGGGAGGAGCTAAAAGTATATTTGGTTGTGGGGGACGATAATGATGATTTCCTGTTGGAAATGGTATTGTGGATTATTACGCGAAATGAGAAGATGCAGAGGAAGTAGCCAAAGTCAATGTAGACTTTGAGAAAGTGGGCGGCTTTCTCCATCCCGAGTTTTTAAATACAATCATCCGGGAATTTTTCTAGTTGAGAAAGGCCAAATGTTTGAATGCGTAGTTACAAGCAATCAGCTAATTGGCAAATACTTCCTTGAAATTCTACTGAAAAACTGGCAAAATAACATAATTAAATTATATGGATGGACTCCATCCCACTTAAGCAAATATTGTTGAGTAGCTCGTCAATCCACATAAGACTTCTACTTCCACACGCCTCCCCTACGCGGTTAAATTTTTGACATGTTTGATTTTTAAAGCATGGAACGTTCTTTGAATGCGGCTGAGGCCAGTAGACTGGTTCTAAGAATTCTTCATTTTGATTATTCGCCTAGTCATGTTATATCAGTTATATGGGGAATATTAAGATCATTGTTCTTGACACGTCAACAAACTTGATACTTCAGTTTTCAGTGGAGTTCTTGGAAGTAGTTCCCCCACCAATGTCATGTTATCTGAAGTGTATAGCAACTTATGAAGAATTAAGTAATCAACATGTTTGTGACATTTGTAAAAAAAAGAACTCAAAATAATTGGCAAATTTAGATTAGATATTTAATTGCGATCTGATCTCCTTCATTCACAATCACAACTGCGGTCATCCCATTTCACGCTGTCACAAAAATGATAGAAAAGAAAACAAACAATGGCCGGTCGAAGCCGGTTTTCTTCTGATGGCTCTGTCTGTGGCTCTTTGTAAATTAGTTTTGGGGACTCATCCATTGTCAAAGGACATGCCTATAATGAACCAAAAAAATATTCAGATGACAACAATAATAAATAAATTGGCATTTACGAGCAGTGTGGCACTTATACTCTTTGTCACACGACGACAACCTGATCTGCCCTGAATTAATTTGCAAATGGATTTGATCAGAGTCCTCTTTTTTCTAGGACCAAGCCATGCTACAGGACCGTACCTACATCAACCTATTTTAAATTGCGCCGTATGTATACTGAACCTATTACGCTATATAAATTTGGCAGTTATCATATTATTAATCTTCATTGCAACGTCCTTAATTAATTGCGTAACGCAGTAAACGATCTAGATCAACTTCTTGGAAACCCCTGCAGCGCAGTCTGACCTTCTAAAACATGTTATGCCTTAATTTTCATTTGAAGTTTACTCCCGAACATGGTCTATTTGTCTATTATTTTGATTTAGCTGTCCACCTCAACTATTTAAGCGAATGCCACTAATTGAAAGATACAGCATTGAGGTAGAAGCCGAAGTAGAACCAAGAAGAATTTTTGTAAACTGCTCAATTTTGTTTTACAGATATCATTTTAGTTATTTTATAATCAGTTCAAAAATGGCTAGCGGTTTCTTGTCACTCTGGAGAATATTCGCACTCATCCTTCTCATCACTGCTCAGTTGGCAGTCGTTATTGACGGTAAGTTTTATCTTAACGATTTGGACTTTTTTTTTACAGATTTTAGTTTCAGATTTTAAATTTTAAAAACCAATTTTGGAATGATGCTTTAACAAAGATTGATCAACCTAATTAATTACCTTGAATAATATTTTAAATGTTTTCAGGTTGCGTCTGTGAGAACGGTGTGTGCACTGGGTGCAATACTCCCCCAACCTGTGACAATAATGGCTGCGTCGGAAGGAAATAAATCGACCAGGCAAGGGAGGATGTCCTCGCTGAGCTGAGGCTCATCTAAAAAAAATTTTGCTTCTTTTTAAAAACATTTTTGCCACGTTATTTATTCAGTTTTGGTTATTAAACTCGGAAAATAAATGTTTAGAAAATGATGTGCATTTCTGTATTTTATGGTTTGAAAAATTTCTGGATTACATTACAGTTTCGGAAGAACAACCAACCATATATATTCATATAGATAACATATTTTACCTTATCATATCTGTTGAAACTTGATTTATAACTTGTACTACACTGGCATATCAGTAAACCTATAAAACAACAAATGGAAAAGGATAGTAAATCAGGAAAAACTCCCACGCACCGTGACCCAACCAGCAATTTGCTGTCCGTAATCAAAGCCACGTATATTTAAAAGTATAACTTCAATCACATTCATGAGTGTTCTATAATAATGCCGAATGGATATGCGATGGAATAGTTAAAATTGCTGCTCAATGAAATCCAGTTCACACCACTCCGACAAGTCAATCGGAACTTCTAGCATCATAATAATATTTATAATTACTGTTACTATTTTGCAAGTATTACAAAAGCTCATACCTAGAGATAACATATAATCATGATATGATTTTGCAACAAGGCTTAGATACTTATGCAACCTGCGACCTGCGCTTATGCAACGATCATTTTTCTGAACAAATTTTCACTCTCTGACTTCCTAAATTACGGGGAAACTAAATGACCAAGTGAGCTTTGTTGATCTATCAATCAACAACACAGAAAAACTTTCGCAACCTTTGAGCTGCGTGGGAGAAACCAGCGAAAGATTTACACGGTTACTTTCATTGCATCGTCAGTTAGTTTACAAATAAAAATATTATAATGGCCTTCGCGACTTTGTAATTGTATGGATGGGTTATATGATCAAATTAAATGCTAATGAGTTAAAAATATTTATTTTTAAAAAATGCCGCAGACAATAATATATTATATATATAATCACTCTACACTTCTCTGCTGAAGGTCATGATGTCATGCCGGTAGCCGGTGAGGGGTCAATCTCAATCAGTGAAAATATAGAACAGATTTTTATGTTTTTTTTACGATTAGAATAAGAAGCTTCTTCCTTCACTTTAATGAGTAGACTTAAGGAAAGTCAAAGCTTAAAAAGTGGCACGGATCTGACGTAAAAATTTAAATTGTAATTGTAACTGGCACACGTGTAAATTAAGAGCAAAACCATTAAGGACTTCCTTCGAAGCCAGACAGTTTCTTTCAGTCGTTTAATTTTTCTTCATTTGCTCAGAAATCAGTCGGGAACTGCACCAGAGCTCGGCATGTTCCTTTGCTGAATATTTCTAAAAAAAAAACTTTTTTTAATAAAATATTTTTCTCCGGCAAAAAAAAATGTCCAACATTTCCCACCTGGAAAGAATGGTGAGGGAGCGGCCCTTCGGCTGGGAGTTTATCGATCCGAAGGACGCCCCATATTACTTCTCATTCGAAGAAATCCGGGAGCCACTCTACTGGCAGCAGTTGGTAGAAACAAACTGGAAATTAGCTCTATACGCAGGAGCCATCTATATCGTGACCATCTTTGGAGTTCAGAGGTGGATGAGGGACAGGCCTCCATTTCAGCTGCGAGGGCCCCTATTCTGTTGGAGCTTTTGCCTAGGCACATTCTCAGTTTTGGGATTCGTCCGGATCCTGCCAGGATTTGTGCATGTGCTGGGGAGTCCGGGAGGATTTTATAAGAGCATTTGTGCCAAGAAGTGTGGAGATGTCGCGTTTGGCTTTTGGATCCTCTTGTTCGTCTTCAGCAAGTTTGTGGAGTTGGGGGACACGCTGTTCACGGTGCTGAGGAAGAAGCCGTTGATGTTCCTCCATTGGTATCATCACGTGGTGACGATGAGCGTCGTCTGGATTCTGGGTGAGTTTTGTCGTCTCAACTTACCCCCAAAAAATTGTTTTTTTTTTAAATTGTTTTTAATTGGTTTAATAACAATTGGAATTGACAGCTCCACTGGCTGAGCCTATTACGAGGTGGTACGCCGTCCTCAATTTTGGAGTCCACTCCCTCATCTACCCATACTTGGCAGTGAAGGCGCTGGGAATCCGAGCTCCAAGCTGGGTTGCTAATTTCATCAACTCTTTGGAAGTTGCTCAGATGCTGATTGGCCTGGGAGTGGGACTGCTCTCCGTTTACTATCAAAGTATGTACTTAATTGACTGCTTAAACCTTTGATTATGACGTAACTTCAGTAATTTAGATTTTTATTTTATTTTGCAGAGTCCGGATATGACTGTGTGAGATACCCGATAAGCATCCAGCTATTTGGATGGGTGTACTTGAGCTTTCTCCTCTTATTCGGGAAGCTATTCTACCAGTCCATATTTCGAAGACGGGAATTGATGGAAAGGAAAAATGAAGACAAGAAAGTGGAGTAGCCAAAATGCCACTATAATTAAAACTTATTTTATTTAGTTTTTAAACTTTCACTACAAACTACAAACAAAACCACACATTGGATGGTATCGTTTGATTGAGCCCAATTAAAATGCAAAAACGAGTTCTCTACAACAACAAATAAAATCAACTTTTTGAATGTTATTTAACGACAAAAAACTGTATATGTATTTTTAACAAGGGATTTGTCTCTTTTTAATTGACAAGAAATTAAAACATTATTAGTTAGGTACGATTTCTTCGTGAGCCATGAACAGGACAGCTTTTGATTTGACAATGAATAATGAGCATGGGGGAAGAGCCCACCTCTCTTTCTGGAATCGGTGCCGGGGCACACTGAGAACCCAGCAGCTCTGCTGCTGCTGCTGGTGGCGGATGCAACACCTCCAGTCGAACCCCTCCAATATTGGGGTCACCCTCGTCCAAATCGTTCAGCTCTATTGCAGGGCCCACCGCCGTGTTAATTTCCATGGATGAACTTTGCCGACCTCCCAACACCTGAGGCATGCAGCAGCAGCAAAGTAGTCTGGATAAATATTTCCAGCAGCACATTCTGTTCACCAACCCTAAATAGCATATAATAATTTAATAAGTTAATTGAATTAAATTGCTAGTTTAGCGCCTAATATATATATGGCTCACGTAATAAATTGTAACTCATTTTTAAATAGTACTAACCGGATATGGTTGATATGTTTATGTTTGAAATGATCCTGGAGAAGATTGGATGAGGAGTGATATGAAATCTAGCATTTTGGTGATATAACAGGGATTTCTGAAATCTTCGACGGTCACCACAAACATCAAGAAAAAACCAGTGAAAGCTCTCAGCTTCAATGGTTCATAAAAAGCTTTAAAGAAAAGTACATTGTGATCGGGAAGTAGAATTTTTTTTTCCTTTGCTGTTGGATTTCGGATAAGAGGGTAAAACTTGTAAGGGAAGCCTGTTGAGTGAAAGTAACTACCTAAAGAACTGTATATGTTTAATGGGCTGGATGCCATTATACTTGCTCCGCATATGAATCGCCACAAAGAACGAATTTTATGTATCGGATGAAAATGAAAAGGAAGCCTTTTTTGTATTGATGGCTGTTTGTCAGAAAGGGAAAGCAAGTTTGGTGGTGGGCCACTTACTCACTACAAACCCCTTCATTCCTTATTCACTCTGCTCCGTTTTGTCCAAAATCCTTTCATGAGATGAATCCTTACTTGTTGTTTGTGCGGGGAGTGTTTTTCATGGAAGATCTTCTACTTGAATCAATCAAATCGCCTTGTCTTTTGCTACATGTTTTTAATAGCATTTGGTTGTAACTTGGTTCATTTTATTCATTAATAAGAAGGTCAACTAAAGACTATTAACAAAAATAAAAATAAAAGCTTATATACCTACGTGCTGATTATCGCCTACATGGAAAAAGTATTGGATTGCCCCAGTTAAAAATGTGACTAGTGATTAGGGAGCTATAAAGGATGATGCAAGGGTTAACGGGACTACTGGTCAAGTTGGAGAAGAAGCAACAAAAGAATGAGAGGCTATACAGTTGAAGGTGAACGCGTCGCAAGGAGACTTCCAAGGTTGGAGGGAGAATAAGAATTGAAGATGAATGTTTAAAAAATTGACAAAATAAAACAACTTGATTTTTGCTCTCTTTTTAATTCCTTAATTAAATTGAAAATTTTAATTGTTTTTTTTTACAATAATGTTTCATTTCATAATATAAACACTTTCCGTAAATCTGACATCTGACGCGTTTTTTTTTGTTGTTGGTTGTTCATTCATAAAAGGGCCCCGTAGATTTTGAATATCGTTTTGAAAACTTGAGTTGCATTCATGTTAACCGTCCAACTAGCGGTCTCACAGTTAGCCCCAATGAAGCCAATAGGACAGGAGCAGCTATATGAGCTATGTTCATCATCATCCAAGCAAGTGCCACCGTTTTTGCATGGATTGTTATTATTTTGGGTGGCGCAGTACCTCCTCAAGTCCTGGTTGCAGAACAGGCCTCCCCATCCCCGATCACATTTGCATTCCCACGGATTATTGCAGCTCCCATGTTTGCAGCCCGGATAGCGAACGCATTTGGAACAGAGCGGACCCTCCCAACCAGAGTAGCAGTCGCATTGATTGGGAACAACGCAAACTCCCTGGCAGCCGGGTCGGCAAATGGGTTGCTCACAGTATGAGCCGGACCACCCCGGAAGACAAATTTTATCCCCGAGTGAATTGCATTGGTAGTGGCCAAATGTGTCATTTCTTGGCATACAGGCCTTCCCACAGTCCCCTCCAAAATAGTTGGGAAGACAAGTGATTTTATATTCATATGTGAGGCTGGAGTGACCATCATTTCCGATCCATTCACCCGAGCGCCATTTATCACCCCCAGAATTCGAGTACTGTTGGATGGCCATACGGGAAACCAGTTTTTTAGTGGAAGAGGCAAATGGGCTATGATGCCAGGCTTCTATCACGAGGGAGAAGACGTCCGGCCATCGGAAATTAAACGGGAACTTGAATTCCTGATTGATGGCCTTGTCCACATAAATATTTGTCGTGCTTGCTTCCCCAAAACTGCATGGGGGATTGGGGTCAACTGTCGCTTGGTAGTGTTTTATACACACACGGAACTTTTTGAGGCAGGGTCCACCGCAGACATCCATCCTGTTGTTATCATCATCATCATCAGCGTCATAGCTAATGTTACTAGTTGTAGTTGATGTTGATATTATTGTTGACGCGTTACTTCTAAGACGAGTATTGGGATTAACGCAACAATTCCCTTCCATGTCCCTTGCCGAAGGATTGGAAAACTCTTGTAGTCTCAGCTCAAACACCCCTCCCAAGCCGTTCGACCCCCGGAGGATAACACTGAAAATTAGGATAAGCGGCAGAAAATATCGACGCCGGGTTACCCGAGACATTTTGGTCCAATTTATTTATGTACAGTGTACAGGAAGTACTCGTTTAATAAATATCAAAAAAAAATTGAAACAAGATCAGAATTATGTAGACTGATCGACATCGATTGACTTTCACACTGAAATCTGAATCTGAAAAAACAAAAGCTCAATAAAAGACAACTCTCAACATGAAGTTATTTATTCTTCTTAAATCATCATCACATCAGTCCATGCATCAATCACGAGGAAACTCAATTGCGATTTGCGAATATTACGTAGAAATGTGTATGAAAGAAAAATTCAGTGTAAAAAAATAAACCAGGATCAAAGCTCACACTCGTTAAACTAGGTTATGACATGATTATGATGATGGATATATTATTATGATATGTACTTTAAGAAAGATAATTAAGTGATGCTTCCAAACTCTCTTCAATTTAATCAGATCAGCAGACCTACTGCACTTCACTTAATATAAAAACATTTTGGAAGGAGAAAAATACATCATTGCAAAATGATGTAAATGCGATGCGGCGAGGGCTAAAATCGTTTTCTGTTTTAGAGTGAAGAAAAGATCCACGTGATATAGGGATGTAAGTAGGTATATTTCATGTGATGCAAATAGCGATGAAGTTTTTGGTAATGAATCAAAAATGTAATTTTATAGCGTATTAATTTTTTTTGCACAAATATGTCAATGAAAATGAACAATTTATTTTAGGAATGAGCATGTAACATGAACAGGTTTAAAACATTCAACGGTGTACCCTAATTGTTACACAAATTGATGAATAATTATTATAATTAATTATTTATTCTTATCGAAGAAAATAAAATATTAAATAAGTGACTTCGAAAAAAACATACCTAGATATTGATTTAATTAACCATTATTATTATTATTATTATTATTACTAGCCACTTCCGGTTGGCTCCCTCATTCGTTTCAGATAGTCGTAGATATCCCTTGTATAGCTCGTTCGGAAATCGCTTCCATTCACACTAATCACTTTCAGTTTCGGGGAAAGCTTCCACACGTCAGCGTCGTACATGTCCACACCGCCCAAATAATTCTCTTTGCAGGCGGATCGCGGGAATTCCATGTTAAAACAATTGAAGTTTTCCAGAGATGGGAAGTAAGGCAGTAAACCATAGTTTAGTTGCTCAGGAGAGTCAAGCCTAATGGAAAGAGTTTTTACGGAGGAGAAGGTGTCCACCGCCAGCAAGGATGGATTTGGATGGGATGATTTCATTTCCGGTCTACTGACAATGGCTGGAAACAGGGCCAAATCCAGGTTTTCCATCTGGGGGAATCTCCCCAGCCAGGAGAATAAGTCGTTTTCCGTAATAAAATTTGCATCCTCCAACCCCCAAGATCTTAAATGGAGGACGGAGAGATGTGGAGCTTCAAAAGAGAGAAGTAAATGGGTGAGGTACGATTTGGAGCCGATATTGAATAGAGTGAGCTCCCTCAGATTCGGAAACAGATTGGAGTACTCATGTTTCCAGTGACGGGTGTCGATTGACAGCTTCCGGATTTGGGTGGAGAAGGAGGATGCCAGAAAGTGGACTAGCGGATGGGGCAGATCCGGATTTTCCAGCAGCAGAGTTTCCAGATTGGGAACAACGACCGGTTGTTGGAAGGACTCTGTTTGGGATTCCAAATACGTGATCAAGGCAGGCATCGACATGGATGCCTTCTTCTTGTGACTTTTCCGACAGCTGTAGAACTTCCCTGATAAGCTCAACTCTTTAAGGTTTGGAAGCTGCTTGAGGCTCTCCACCACGGACTGGCTTAGTTGGTAGCCATCGATGCAACCGAAATGGGAGATTTGAATGAAATGAAGATGTTGGCCGAAGAGGCGGAGAAGGTCGGAGGTCGCGTTCCAAACGTCTTTGAAAGTCAGGTGCTGATTTTCCCACTCTCCGGTAGCGGGGAAGAGGGCGAGGGACCTTCCAACGAATGGATTATTTCCATTTAGGGAGGTGGAGGTGTTGCTACTCATGTCTTGGAGGAATTCTTGGATGCTGGCGGTAGTCTTGAATGTGATCCCTTTGTAGTAGATGCCTCTGCTGGAGGGAGACTTCTCCAGGAAGTTGTCAATTGAGTGGGACCACCGCTTGCAAACTTGTCTGCAGGACAATATGGCCTTCCTGTCCAGCCATGGGATGAGCTGCGGAAAAAAAATAAAAAATAGAGAATTTTATTTGGAACTTAAACATTTATTTAAAGATATTTAAAAACAATTTTAGTTGAAACCACTCTCCCGAAATTAAATTAGGCTAACCTGATCAATCAGCCAGAGTGGTCTTCTCTTATCCAACACAGGTTCCAGCTCTGGATAAGCCTTAACAACATTTACAATGTCGTGGGAATCCTGAAGCTGCTGAATCAGCTTGCCCCATAGCTGGAATTATGAATTAAAAATTAATTATTCGTTGGCACATGGCACAGTAGTATACTGTATACGGTAACTAAAAAACAAATCCAAATGCAAGACAACCAACAACCAAATTAATCACACTTTAAATTATTAATTATCGAGTTATGATAATGACAATGTGAAAAATATGTAATAAATTAAATGTGAAAAACAAAAATTGTAGTGTTACCTCCTCCGGAAATAATAACAAAGCGTCTCCCATGCTTCTTCAGTTACATCCAACGAAGCACAACTAACTGGAATTATTTTTAATAAAAATTAAGTAATTTAATCTTGAAAAGCAACCAGAAACGTGTTCTCTAAATTGTCAGTCAAGCAAGACAAGTCACCTTTTTTGCCTTGCTGCCATGTGTTATCTGATCCCATAAACACATGCTGACAGCTATACCAAATGCGAGCGTAAACAAAAGTCAGCTGGCCTTTGTATGTAATCTATCTCCAAACAAGACATGACCGACGGAGACTCTCGCCTTTGTTTTGGCATTTTTGAGACTCTGACTTTGACTGACTTGAGTTGAGACGTCCGCTTCCAAAGAAACTAAAACGACCGAGCAAATGAACTTAATTTTTAGTTGATATGAGAATGGTCCATGCTAAAATAAAGGAGGTTAAATCAAATTAATTTTCTATTCATAAGATATAAAGATTGGTAAATCGAATTTATTAACTCGGATAAATATCAAAATGAAAAACAATTCTTATTAAAATTAAAAGTATGACACAGGATAAATATAGTCCAAAGGAATAAATTCTAAACATGCAATCATTTATTTAAAGATAATTCTGTCTGGTTTGTTGTTTGTGTTTTAGACACTTTTAGTGAATACAAAGTCTCTCGCAAAACAATTCACATTTAAGTTTTAATGAAATATAGTGTAACTTAATTGGAGTGTTGTACTTTTTTACGAAAATTTAGAAGCGCCTTGAATTAAATAAATGTTACCATAAATATACAGAACGGTCTCATTATTCAAACGAATGTTTTTGTTTAACTTTAATTGACTTGGGATGCTATATAACTTCACCAAAACATATTATAATTAGAATAATAAAAATTATTAGGTTTCAAAATAAACAGGGAAAGTTGCTGTTGGTAATATCATTATTAAGTGTTCTCCTTATCTCCTTAAACACTTATCTTAGCACATTTACGAGATTTTTAAAATATTTTTATATTTTCATAGCTACAAGGTCACAGCAATTATATACAAAATAAAATAGTTTTATCTTACAGTTACAAATGACAGATACATACGGCCCATAGGAGGTAGTACAAGACAAGTCAGTTGAAAACTGAAAATCATTTGATAAAAGCTATTTGATACTTTGAATTAAATACATTAAATTATTTAAAAATTGTTACAAGACTCCGAAAAATAAAACTAGTTCTCTTCTTCAAATTATTCACAAATACAAATCGAGATATCAGTTGCCACTGTTCAGAACAGTTCAGATTTATTTGGTTGACCAATGACCGGTGGGAAGTTAAAAGTAAAAAAAAAACTTTAAGCTCGTTCAGTAGATCCTTATCATTTAACTCGTAGATTCACCTTCCTCATAATCTTGCTTCATCTTCAAATCTGCAAGACGATCGCTGACACGCCTTCGTTTGTATGATCCCATGGTTAGCTGGTTGGAGGATCTACCAACAAGAGAAATAATTTTTTAAAATAATTGATATTGATATTAGAATCTTGGCATGGCAATGCTCTAGTTATAATTTCCATGAAATTAATTTTTATTCTGATCCTAACCTTGTTAATCGCAAAGGTGTGTTGCTGTACTGCCTCCTTTTCCTTGTTTTCCTTCTCGGTTCGGGGGAAGCTGATTCGGCTGATGATGTTGGGCGCTGCTCGGAAGCTGATGTTGAGGAGGGCTCCACATTCTCCCTGGAAGGATCGGTGTCAGAATCCGTTTGACCTTCTTTGACCACCAAACCAGAATCGGAGGTTGAGGGTTCTGACTTTTTCTCCTCTGAAGAATCCTGATCGGAATCCGTACCTCTTTCTTTCACCAAATCAGGGCCAGAGACAGAGGTTGAAGTTGAAGATTCTAAGTTATTCTCCTTGGAGGACTCGGTGCCAGAATCTGCTTGACCTCCCTTTGCTGAATCAGGTTGAGACTGAGCCTTAGCTTCTTCCTCTGCTGGGACTTCCTTTTTCTTCTTCTTCTTTTTCTTATAGGTCACCACCCGTATGAAGAGGCTGTCGCAACTGTCATCCGATTCAGGATGGTCGTCGAGCTTATCATCGGTACTGGAAATTGAAGAGTAGTCATCACTATCAGAGTCTTCCGATTCCGACGGGGTTGTACCTTCAATAAGAAGATAAATAATCAATCAATTCCATATCATTATTTAATAAGTAGTTAAAATATTTAATTTAGCATTTAATGTTGCTGCTTATTACCGTTCAGGACATGTACGCAAGTGGGACACCTCCAAGTCAAGTTGTCCAACCTCCCACAATACATATGGATCCCGGAGGCTGCGCACGCCCCACACCTCACAATTCTCCAGCTATTGTTCCTAAAGCCCCTCCCCCATGGACAGCGGCAGAGCTTGGCATCGCAGTGGTTATACTGCCTCTTCAGATTGGCGAAGGCATCCGGCTCCATCTCCCAAGTGGCGTCTCGGTCTGGGATGAACACCCCCGACTTCATCTTCATCGAATCCTGGAAGATGTCCTTATCGAAGCACAGCGGACATCGGAAGAAGTGGAGCCCATGGTTGAAGGCCATCTGCATCATGCACTTTTGATGGTAGACGGCACGCTTGCAGCAGGGAGGGAAAATGGGAGTCTTCTCCTTCTTCAGATCCACCAGAGTCCAGCAAATGGGACAGTCCATCTTGTCCTTCGGGAGGGTGACTGAAGGCTTCTCGGCGTGTTCCACGCAGCGGCTCTTGAACTTCCCGTCGAACTGGAATTGGCACCCATGCTTGAAGCCGCATGGGTAATGATAGTTGTACCGGGACTTGCAGCCCTCCACCTCGGTGCATTGAACGGTGGCGTTCTTCTCCCCGCAGAATTTACATTTCTGATTGATTGATTGAAAAAAAAATCAAATCAGATTTTCATTTAGAATTCCCACATTGAACAAAATAGGTCAAAGGTCAAGAATGATCATGGAATCATTTTCATCAACGTACCAACTTCTCCCCCCTCTTGATTTCCTTTCGAATGTCCGGGAGTAGAAAGCCCAAGATCCCTTCATCTTCCTCTTCTCCACGGCTCGCCAACGAAGAGGATGTCAACTGGAATCAAAATAAAAAAGCATAAATAATGAAATGATGATGATGACCTGTATAACCTATGACCTCCCTCCACTATCCATATCTACACTCCATTTCATTCATTGACATTTCAATTCTAGAAAATATAATACAAAATCTTAACCACTTCTTGTTCTTACTAGGCAAAAATAATGAACGGTCACCCCAAACAACTTATACAGTGGACCCAGTAATAACGGGTTGACCTCTGACTTATGACAGAACTGGCAGGTGACTCCTTTCACCTCCACCTTCAGCTCCTTGAGATGCTTATGCATCTTCATTTTCCCGTCCTCCTCCTCCTCCTTCTTCATCGTCAAAAAAGGAAAATTGGTAACGAGGCAAACAACAAACGCAAACAAAAAACACTCCTCCCTAATTATGAATTCAATTAAAAGTTCGGAGCATTACTAAAAACATTTATAATTAATTTATAAAAAAGTTAACTTCACTCTACATAACACAGCCGACAACAACCCAACCGGTGTACTCGAGCACGAAAGCAAGTCAACAAGAAAGAGCTTGAGCAGATTTCATCCCTCTCATCTCAGTCTTTTCCCGCCGGCATCTCAAGTCACCCCAAAAACCAGTCCATGTGCTTTCATTTCATTCATTCAATCCAACAACAGGTTGCTGCTATGCTGCTGCTGCTTGCTAAAGTTCATTGCCGTGCTATATTCATTCACCCAAATCATTCAACACGTGAACAGCTGTTCTTATTTACTTTTCTCACCTGCGGAGCTGCTCGAGAAGAGAGCTCCCATCCAAACACCGGCATTTTTATAGTGAAGTAAACGCATCTCAATTTAATCATTAATTGGCAAGTAAAGTCCTTCTCATTTTATTAAGTGTTATTCATTAAGTTCACCAGTCACAGTCACAGTTAGTAAACAAATCAAATCATATCTTTCACCTTCAGCAACGACAACGACAGGAGAGGAGTAGGAACAACCACAGAAGTCGGGAGCGGAGAATACAATAAGTTTATTTATTTGAAGTAGTAACTCAAAGTAATTAAAAATTTATAAATATTTAATTTATAATCATCATTATTAGTTAATTAATGTGGCATTAAATTAAATAGTAGTGGAGGATATGATATGAATGGGGAGGGTTAAGTCATCTGTTGTCTGTGTCTGTGTGGAGTCTAATAAAAAATTGAAGAAATATCAGACCAAAACAAAAGTGGATCTGTGATCTGTTAATTTTATTTGAAAAAACATCAAATTAATTTAATTAATCATTATTAAAATTATTGGTTAATTGGCTTCGTTTTAATTTAATTTTTCCAAGCCTAATCAGAGACTGATAAGACTTTCGTCATTCGTACTACGGAAGGAGGCTGAGTAAAAATGGCTGCAACTTTCGGGCGACTTCGAGGAGTGTTCTTGTGCAGTAAAGGTAATCATATTTATTTAATTTAATTCATAATTACCATGTTACAATACAAGTACAAATATATAACTTGCAGTTTATTAGTTAATGTTAAACTGTTGTCTGGGATTGAAGTTGCGTTAAAGTTGGCTTTGTTTTGTGATTGCTTTTTTTTAACAGGAAGAGCAGTATTAACCGGAAGGAATGTGCCATCAAACTTTCGAACCATGTACGATGGGACTCGTCCCAATCTCTGGCTGACCAAAGCGACCAAAGTCATCTGTCAAGGGTTCACTGGGAAGCAAGGGACCTTCCACAGCAAGCAAGCCATCGAGTACGGGACCAACATGGTTGGAGGGGTTTCCCCAGGCAAAGGGGGGAAGGAGCATTTGGGACTGCCTGTCTTCAATTCTGTCAAGGAGGTAAATAAGTCACAGTGACAATCCTCCTTTTTTAAACTACAAAATAAATTCCTTCTAAAATTAATTAGTTCTGGTGTTTGGTGTTAAGTTAACTTGGTTGAAATGATTTCCTTTTTTTTCAAAGGCGAAGGAGAAGACTGGCGCCCAAGCCACCGTGATTTATGTGCCTCCTCCAGGGGCTGCCAAGGCCATTATGGAAGCTGTGGATGCGGAGATGCCACTCATTGTCTGTATTACTGAGGGGGTTCCCCA
>JAQIWX010000359.1:0-18576 GCA_034696785.1 Lepidocyrtus cyaneus | reverse complement strand
ATTGGGATTACGATCGAAACTCGACCTGACTACTGTTTGAAGAGGCACCTGTCTGACATGCTGCTTTATGGATGCACCAGGCTTGAAATTGGAGTTCAGTCAGTTTATGAGGATGTGGCAAGGGATACTAATCGGGGTCATACCGTGAAGGCTGTTTGCGAAAGTTTTCAGTTAGCCAAGGACTGTGGGTTTAAAGTGGTGACTCATATGATGCCCAATTTGCCTAACGTTGATTTGGAGAGGGACATTTTACAGTTTCAGGTTTGATGTCATGTATTTTGATAGCTTTTGTCCTCTAAAACACCTTATAGATAGTAGCAACTAACCATATTTGCGTTGTTTTGGTTTTAGGAGTTTTTCGAAAACCCACAGTTTCGTCCAGATGGTCTCAAGCTGTACCCTACCCTTGTTATCAGAGGAACTGGTTTGTATGAGCTTTGGAAGTCTGGTCTGTATAAATCCTACCCTCCAAATACGTTAGTAGATCTAACTGCACAAATTCTATCACTGGTGCCACCCTGGACAAGGGTTTACCGTGTACAACGAGATATCCCAATGCCCCTTGTCACTTCCGGTGTTGAGCACGGGAACCTGAGGGAATTGGCTTTAGCCAGGATGAAGGATTTGGGCCTGGAGTGCAGAGACGTGAGGACGAGGGAAGTCGGAATACAGGAGATTCATAATAAAGTTCGACCTGAGAGCGTAAGTCAAGTTGATGTTCATTATTTTACGTATACAATAAGATACTAAGTTTTTAAAATGGTTTTAAGAATTCTACAATGGTTTCATTAATATCTAAAACCAACAGGTGGAACTAATCCGCCGGGACTATCACGCCAATGGCTCATGGGAGACATTCATCTCATACGAAGACCCCGACAAAGACATCCTCATAGGCCTCCTCCGTCTCCGAAAATGTTCCGAAAACACTTTCCGCCCCGAGCTGAAAGCCACCCGAACCAGCATCGTTCGAGAACTCCACGTCTACGGCTCCGTCGTCCCAGTGTCCGCCAAAAATCCTCGAAACTTCCAACATCAAGGCTACGGAACACTCCTCATGGAAGAGGCCGAACGCATTGCAAAGTATGAGCATGGAAGCACCAAAATCTTCGTGATTTCTGGAGTCGGCACGAGAAATTATTACAGAAAGCTGGGGTATGAGCTCGATGGAGTGTATATGAGTAAGGATATCGTCTAAAAAAACTACCTACTACTATCTGGGGCAACCTGAGATCTTTTTTGGAATAAATCATTTTATCTTTGTAAAATCCACTTCTACCTGGTTCCTTCTTATCAGATGTCATTCATTTGTGCCCGATAAGCCTTGTAGCCGAGCCTCACGTTGCATGATTGAACCTCACACATATGATCATATTCCTCTCGGCATCATCGTTGGTGGTAATGATAATGATGTTATGTATGATGGAGGGCATTCTATATGACTCGACTGACACAATGGAAATGACTATAGGTACCTTACGGATTATGGATTTAACAGAGAACAGACAGAGGACATAAAATGACATGACATAACCCATCTGTTCATCTCTCTCTCATCCTCCATCCACTTCCCTGTATGTTTTTGTCTCATCGCTCATGTCTGAGCGTAAAAAAGTATAACAAAAGACTCGACTCTGACTGACTACTACTGCATGCATATTATGCGATCTATCTCCCAAAATGTCCCGAAATAGTACATTACTTACTTCATTCCAATGCACTCACGACTCACTCCTCCTCGGCACTCGGACAAGTAAAGAAAGTGTGAAAAGCACTTTTTACATTGGGAATGCTAAACAGCACGTAGAGTTCTCCTCAAGGATATGGAGGAAATTGATGGAGGTGGTGGTGTTCTGCTATTAAAACTGTTATCCTTATCCACTCACTTGCACTGTTTAAAGTACAAAAAACAAACTACAATGGGGGAAAATTGCAGTTTTTTAGGGTATTTTTAGCAATGCTTCAATTTCGTCGTTGTTCTGTTGAAGTAGGGAAGAAGGAACTGTGTGTGGAAATGAAAAGCAGTGGAAGTGGGGAACATAATGTCACCTGATTTTCCGGAGAGAGAAATAACAAAGTTTTTATGGCTTACTTTTAATACGCTTGATTCTGAGAATTGGCCTGAGGTGGAAAATATTTAGCAAGAAGTAAATTATATTATGGGGCGATTGTTATTTAGGAGTCTTCGAGATTTCAGTGCTTAGTCATTATTTGAGTTTATTGTCAAGCGAGAAAAACTATTTAGTTGTTATAAATTGCACGTATGCGAGAAACATTTCGGGGTTTTGGAAGGTTTGTCAAGGGCGCTTCTGGACTGTCACAATTACATTACACGTAAGTTTTCTACTTTATTTAAGTTAAATGTGAGATTTTTGAAATGATTAATTATTATGAACAATGAATGAAAGTTAGTGAAAAGTTAAGCAACTTGTTTTACTTATAGTTTTTTTTTAGGTAAACCTGGTCTGGTCTCATCTTCTGTCTGATGACAGCCGATATTCAAATAACTTAGTTAAAGGCTAAAGAAACTGTTTGCAAAGAAGAAACGTTATTATGGCTCAAAGCAACGGTAGACGGTACCAACGTCGCTTTCCTCCGACTAGGCATGTCACACCAACTTCCCTCTTTGACGCAACGCTGAATTACCAGGGGTATGGGGGGCTAGAGCGGATGCTTATCTACAAATTGGCGAAAGGTAAGCTAGTTAAGGTGGAAGGGGGATGTACAAAAGGGAATTATTAAGGTTTTGAATGTGATCTTTCTTTTGTCTTTAGATGACGAATCATTAATGGAAAGAATGACCCGATACCAAACATGCAAGACTCATAAGGGCTGCGTTAATTCAATCTGTTGGAATGATAGTGGACGCCATATGTAAGGGCTGGGATAAGTTTTAACTTTCGGTGATTAATAATTATTTTATGTTATTGCTCTGTAGATATGTTTGATTGTTACTCTTGATTTTATTAGATTATCTGGGTCTGATGACTGTAGACTGAAAATAACGGATCCATTTACCGGAACGGAACCAAATGTAAGGGAAAAGGCTCTTCGTGTAGCATTTCTGAATTTAATTACTTAATTAAAAGGGAAAATTCTGTTGTATGATTTTATGCTTGAATTCAACAGATTCTAGTCGATTACAAAACGTCTCACCGTTCGAATATATTCTGTTCGCGATATTTGCCATTAAGTGAAGATCGGATAGTGTCCTGTTCCGGGGATGGTATTATTCTGTACACAGACTTGAATCGATCTCCGGATGACAATGCAAAGAGCAGGTTTAATTGTCATGATGGGACTTGCTATAAATTAGTTACTGTACCTAATGAGCCGCAACATTTTCTCTCGTGCGGGGAGGATAAAACGGTCAGATTCTTTGATCTTCGAACAAAGGATTCTTGTTCTTGTGCAGATAGCAATGTATGTGGTTTTGATGTAACTTTATGAGTTACATATTACAAGTTTTAATTTCATTCAATACAGATTCGTAAAATGTTTGTTGCTTAATGATTTTTCCATAGACTGATGTAATTATTAGTGCTGCCAGAGCTGTTACTTCGATGGCAGTGAATCCAATTTCCCAGTATCAATTGGCGGTCGGGTTATCGGATAGTTCCGTTAGAATTTATGATAGGAGGAAGCTTAGCATTGGAGACAAGGTGTCGTGTGCCGAAGGTCAGTTTTTAATAACAAAAAACAATTTTATTAAACGTTTGCTTTTAGTGTGTTACTTCTAACCTGCGTAAATATTTCCTTTGTAAAAATCAGCCCAAGCCGCTAGCGAGCTACGCCGATTATCTGTCCCTGAGCTGGAAAGTTGTGAAAGATTTTACAGGATCACTTCTTTGACCTATTCACCATGTGGAATGCAGATATTAGCCAGCTATTCAAGTGACTATTTGTACTTGTTTGATATCATGGATCCCACGGAAAATAAGGAATTCAAGCAAGAGTTACGGGTAGAACCAGGGAGCTCTTACGTATCGGACTTGCAAGAAAATCCGGCTAAAAAAGTGAAGAAGGCTACGAAACCACAACTGCGACGATTGAGGTTGAGAGGCGATTGGAGTGATACTGGACCTAATGCCAGACCTCAACATCAAGGGGGGCAAGGTTAGTGAGTGTCTTTGAGAAGTGAATATGTTTAGAATCTGAAGCAGTTAACAGTAATTATGCTATTCTATTTACGTTATAGAAATTGCCCAAGCGAGACCAACACTACAACAGAGGTTAGAACTTAGTGTTAATTTTCTAGAAGTACTCACTAATTACCGCAGTCTGACTCTAAAACCATTTTAAAATGCTATGTTGTTGTTTAGTCTCATGGAAAGGATGACATTTGTTCTCTCTCAAATGCTCAATGACATATCAAACATATCAGGAGATCAGCCATCATCTCGCACTAACGGAAATGTTAACCCACAATCTGGGGAAGAACGCGGAGAGGCTGACGCAGCTGCCCCGCGGAGACGGGAAGTAGATGGGGATTCAGCGGAATGGAGTTTAGGGACCAGCTCGGATCAGTTGGAGGATCAGTTGGCATCTTTAAGAAACTCTTTTGTTAGTCGGTAAGTAGTATTGAAATCAAATTTAATATTTCCTGTATGGTTTACCTTGTTTTTGTTTTTAATACAACCCTAATTTTTGTTTAAAAAAATGTTTAGTCACAATGTAGAACCTGGGGCAGTTAGTCTAAGTTATCGTGAAGGAGGAAGCAATGCTGGGTTAATATCTGTTAGCGTTGGAAGTGAATCGGAAAGAGGTGTTGGTGCTAGTAATAGTGGCGTAGGAAGTGGTCCAACTGAAAACGACGAGTCATCAACGTAAATATTTGATTTAAACATTTTTGTTAAAGAGTACTCAATACCTATTATCTAGTTTTTAAAACTTTGAAATAAAATGAAATATTTGTTTTCAGATCTGAAAATGGAAAGACTATTAAGCTGGGCAAGGCGATAGAGATCGTGGACACTATGACACGGCCCCAAGGTGGCAAGATCGTAATGAAGTTTACTGGCCATAGAAATGCGAGGTAATTAGTCAAGCACCAGCTTAGCTATTTATCCATTAGAAAACGACATTAGTAAACCCGGCCTAAATACATTTTTTTTAATATTACAGAACTATGATCAAGGAAGCCAACTTTTACGGGGATAAATACATCCTTTCTGGTTCAGATTGTGGACACATGTTTATTTGGGAGAAGCAGACTGGAAAAATTGTCCAAATTTTGGAGGCAGATTCACACGTAGTAAATAATGTCCAACCGCATCCATTTGACCCCGTCATAGCTACTTCTGGAATTGATTATGATATCAAGTTGTTTGCTCCAGTAGCCAACGAGAGTACTTTCGATATAGTTGCAGCAAGAGAGGTAAAGGCTTATACTGATTAATCGCTAATATTTTTCATCACCCATTGAATTTAATTAATTGTTACAAATCCTTTCCTTTCAGCTCATGAAACGAAACGAAGTCATGCTAGAAGAAACCAAAGATACGATAACAGTCCCTGCTGCGTTTATGATCCGAATGTTATCCTGCTTATCCCACATTCGCCGGTTTGGAGGAAATAGTAGCAGCAATAGTTCAGGAAGTAGTTCAGCAGCAAGTACTCAAAATGTCGAGGATGGATTGGCCGCAGCCAGTGGCAGTGGTCCGAATCCGAGTTCTTCGACAACCACTACGACGTCACAACCGCAACCTGCTAGTAATAATAGGGAAGAAAGTGATGATGAAGATTGAATTTACGATGCAATATTTTAAGAAAAAAATGTCTAGTTGTATGATTGCTAGTCAAGTCAAATAACTCTTTGAAATCATATATTTCTGAACAAAATTCGTGATGTAAAAAAGGAACTTGAAATCAATGATGTACTTATCGCAAATATAGAAAATCAGCACGTGACGTGTCTCTCTTTTTGTCAACACCTACTTATGTATACCCATGTCTGACCGTATTCAGTATAAACCTGTCGTATTTTACTGAAGCTAGTGCTTAGTAGTAACATTATTTATCAATTTCCCGTAACACTGTTTGTTAGAAGCATATTGTTTAGTTTAGTCTAACGCAAAAGCTACCATTAATATATATATATTGCTTGATATTGATTTATTGACTGAGAAGGAACGCTAACAATTTGGTACGTTGCCATTTTCAAATCACCTTTCTTTTGTCATGTATTTACCAAAAAGGTTATGTTATACTTTATGAATGAGAAACTGAAATGAATCAATATGAATTTTCGAATTTTCAGATTTATTCTTTACAATATATCGAAACTAAATGATGTTCTCTTTTTCTAAAATAGATTTTAATTATAATATGTCATTAAATTAAGAGAATCACACGTCGTTTGTACACACTACATAACATATGTTTACTGACAGTCTCTGTTCATTCAAACCACAACTGAAAAAATCATAATGTACTGGTGTACTAACTAAGTACTATTTTATTTAGAGGTACAGAATTTTGTTCATCGTAACGTATGTATACTACATTCGAAATTAACAATATTATTATTGTAAACTTATTTGGTTTTACATATAAGTAGATGAATACCTAATGAGTGGAAACTAAAAACCTCATTGTTGTTTAAAACAAAGGATTTGGCAATCAAAATACGATAACAATTTGTAATCAGTTAGGTAGATTATCGTTATTATTATTATTACCGATACGTTATTTGCAAATACGGTGCAATAATTAATAAATGATTTACAATTTATGAATTCTTACAATATATTGTAGGTGCTTTAAACGTTTGTTTCAATAATGCGTATAAATATAAATAAATTCGGAAAAATAACTTGTACTTCTTCGCTAAAAACTTCCAGAATTTTTGCTAAAGCTAAATTATTTTATGCATTACTACAAGATTCAACGCAATTTGAGCTTATCATTCAGGTACTTAATCCGAGTGTGGATCTAACATAACTTGCAGAAATAGAATATAGTATTTGTATCATATAAAATGTAAGTAGCACCTAGCATTATTCTGCATGTTTAACATAAATGTTTTAATTAGCCTATCTTCAAATAAGTCAAGATACCTGGCTATTCCTCTACCACATTTCACTTTTACATACTTTACCTTTTTTAAGGTGTGAAACAGATATGCCATTTTACGTCAGGTAAATCATTGTTCCCTACAGTATAAAATAAACTACTTATGGTTCATCTTTAATTTATTATTATTAACGTTGATGAAATATGGAACGTATAATACATCATTTTATGTACAACCAACCAACCAATGCGCAGGTGTACGCTTTTAGGTTCTATACATCTTTGAAAGCGTTAGGCTTATAAAGATCAATATTATACGAGTTATGTATATTTCTCCGACGAGCAAGAAGTCGTCAATATTCGATGGATGGACATTAGTCAATATTATAGTTACGTTACATTAGAGAGATTTATCTAACAGATTCACAGCAAACTGTTCCAAGTGCTTTAGATTATTAAAAGCATGTCTAGCTCTGAATATATCTACATGTCATATAGTTAGGTTGTAGGCATAAATGAACTATATCTTACTCTAAGGTTGTAGGTAAGTATTTCCTGTAATTATATTTCGAAGCCAAAATTATGTACAGCAGAGCCAGCGAATAACCAGAAACGACAAACAAGTTAAAGCATCATCTTATCTAAAAACTTAATTGTTTAGTCTATCTACTTACAAAAGTCATATTTTTCCATCATCGTAATGATCACAAGTTTTACCTTTAGTTGTCAAATGCATTGAATTCATTACCAACCACCCAACTTTAACCCTTTCCCCTAATCAAATTTCGTTTCTGTTCCCATCCACCAACCAACCCTTCTTTGTTTAGTACAATTGCAGCAACACGATGATATGAGTGGTCACAATGCTGACGAAGGTGAGGACGGTCCCCTTCTGCATGAGATAGAATCCACCACAGTCGAAAGCCATTTTCCGGCAGCTCTCCAGCTTGTGTAGGTAGAACTCGTAGGCATATTTTCCTCTTGGAATATGCCTTAGACCTGTGAAGAGTAAAGATAGAGAGGGAATGAATTACGAAGTCGGCTTCACGAAACTATCGATTTTAGTTTATATTTTAATAGCCACTTTATTCAATTTTCTCCGGATCAATATTCACGAGCAGAGCTTGACTCCCTGTCCCCGTGGACAAGTATAGCTTACGTGGCTTTTATTTCTAAATTATGCAAAATGTAATATGGCTTTATTTGGCTGTTAAAAAACTCACCCTCTTTCCAGCTCTCGACAAACGTCGCACTCATGACATTGAGCCTTCCCATGGACGGGTAGAAGATGAACAACCGGATACAGTAGAATATGGCAATCACTGCAAAGAGAACGGAGCCTTCCACCGGTAGCACCTTCAGATGCCGAATGGGCGTGTAGAAGAGGGTGCACATGAGCATCATGTAGATACTCTGATGGTTGAAGAGCATCTTGGAGTAGGCATTGTTGAGTCCATCCACTACACCCTCCACGTCCTTGTACCTGATTAAATAAAGAATGATGTCAAGGGTGAAAGACTAAAAATGCTTGGGGAAATGAAAAGAAGTTGTATGCAATAGGGCTAACTTGTGAAGTCTCATATTGCCCCATAATACGTACTTACCTATCCAGCGCATACTGAATGTCGACAACGTTCTGGACAACACTTGCCAGGTACACGGAGTCATCATCGTAGCCCTTTCCACCCTCCTTGATTCTTGTTTGGAGGGCGGACATCACTTTCTCCTGGGCTTTCTCTGTGTGGACATTGCTGAAGTTGGACTTTTGCTGAGTCCCTCCTGTCCCTTTCCCCTCGAATGCTGCCCAGTTCTTGATGAGGACTTCGTTGAGATGAGGTACATCACATTGGTTGTTTGCCATCACCACGGCTCCTCTGTAGCTCAGCGTTTCCAGACAGTGGACGAGGGAACCGGAAGCAACCACCTGAAAAATGTCATGTTCCAAAGATTATGTTCAGCCATATGTAATAGGTACTGTACTAATAAACGGATCGAATATTTCGCATACCATGATGACTTCCGTTCCGTAGATTGAGCTCCAAATTATCACCACAATCCAGAGTTGGTAGGCTGTTGGGGTAAAACAAGACATTAAAATAATCGTATTTAAGTAATTGCCTTGAGTAGTTCATGTAAAAAAAATTATGTTCATTAAAGGGATGAACAAAACTTACCCAAGCCAGCATACAAGTAGATGGGATTCTCCTCCTCAAAGATGCAGTAGATGTAGGCTAAAAACAAGAATAGTCCATTTTCACCAAATAATTTAAAAGGAATTTACAGCCCAACAGAATAAGTTTTGCAGTGGAAAACGTACCTGGAAACTTAGGCACAAACCAGTAGTGCATGCCCAGCCCTATGAATCCAATCACCCCCATGAGGAGATACAGCAAGGAGGTCTTCCGGAACAGTCGGTTTTGCATGTTGTGACAGGCTGACATTGTGGGGAGTGGACCTGCTGGAAAAATTATTTTAAAATTATTTCTCATAAAAATAATTATTTTCTAATACAATGATGAAACTATTGCTGATAAAAAATTATACCGCTTGGCATGTTGGGGAGTCCTCGGAGGCTGGATCCTGAAATAGAAAAGTTTTTAAAATAAATATATTATTTAAAGTCAAAAGCATTTAAAGTTAAATAAAGCTAAGTACTATTAATTGCTACACTGCCCCCTTACCAATCACAGTCCTTTCCAACTGACACCAAGAATCCACACTCTGGGCCACTTTCTCCTCATTGCTTATGTAAGCCCGGAAGTTAGCCAAGGGGATACCTGAGATCCAATAATTTATTAATTAATCGATTGAATATTATTATAAAAATGGAAATTAGTTATAATTAGTAATTTGAACTGACCCATGGCGAACACCCAACACAACTGGGCAATGATATTGATGGGATCCGGATCATACTGAATCGTAAGGAGGAGCTTGACCGCCTGATAAGTCGCCCCAAACAACACCCCGATAGCGTTGGTGTAGTAGAACCACTTGAAGAGTCCATTGGGGTAATACGTCACTTTCAGTCCGGTATGGTCAATTCTGTACGGGAAGGCTCCAAAGTTTCTGAGAAGCTTGAAGTAGAAGGAGTAGGCTCCGAAGCCACTGTCGTCCATCTTGGATTATCGTCGATTCCTAACTAATTATATGCTAATGATTTATTAGTTGATCGATAAATCTGAACCTTCACAGTTTTCCCTTCTTCATAACGGGATTCATTCCAGGAACAGTTAAAACGTAAAACAATGCTTACGCTCCGAGAACCAACGCTTGACTGAAGGATTTGTGGGGTGAAGTGGATATAGCTTGGTTCTATTTTGCATAGAACGCTTGAGGAATGACGACATAGCGCTTCGGTTATAGCCCAATATATGTTGGTTCATCCAACCCTGTCCACCATTTTGGACATGTTATGATAATAACCGAAGCAAAAGTCGCAAATATCCTGTAATACTTACTTAACTGAAGAGAAAGCAGCGGAACGGGAACTTAACTACTATATATGGAATGCCCCTGAAACACTTTCACGAGACAAAGAAAATTACTGGCTTCGTATTTCCTATGTATAGTGCTCATGTATAAATACGCAATAATTAGGTAGCATATTCATAGCCATCTATAAGGAAACTCGGTCCATCTAATGCCTTTTCTCCGTAAATTAAAAATTTACTGAGACGTTCGAAGAGCTTTCTATTTCCAGTGGAATCTAGAATATTTCAGCCTCGTTTGTGTGGAGGAATTGGCTTTCTCCCTGGTTTGGTTTATTAAATTGAATAAGTATGGTCAACCGTATTTCGATAATTTTCCAATGTTTTTTGATTTCGGAAAATTTTGCAAACGGAAAGCTGAAGTTTAAACAAAGTTGATTCCATATTGTTCTTCTGTCGGTTATTATGGGAGGTGAACTCAAGGATGATCGATTTCCAATAGGGAAGTTAGCAAAATTTAAATAAATGATGAGTTACTTCTCTACTGCGTCGTTTTGAGAAGTTGCAAAATATTTAGTAATTGAATATAAGTATTTTAGGGAAAAATATGGCCGCTCTCAACCACAAAGTAAGTAGTAAATTCGCAAAATTTTGCGGATTTTAAATTCTAAGATAGATTTTAGATTTTGTAAGCCAGTGAAAGTCAGTCTATTCTTCCAGATATTTCAGACTAGCTTTTTTATGCTTTCCAGTTGGAACAGCAATAAAAAATCCAAAACTGCTTAGGAAAGCCCTATTAAAAGCCAATTAAGATGGTTCATTTTACCAGCAAAAAAGGTATAACTTTCCTTAAACTTTGTTTACTCAGAAAAATGCACTCATATCTTGGCATTTGAAAAACATTATGTGGAAGAATGTGTACGTGCTTAGGTGCTTTCACCTCAAACCTCACCTATTATGACATACCTGTATGACTCCCTACCGTGAGGGACCTATTAAATGACATGAGCTCTCATAAACGTAAAAAAATGGACATAAAAAAGCTCCATAAAATTCAGATAATGGAGCCAATTATGGGAATCAGCATGATACGGGTATTATACGGGCATTTGTATAGGTTTGTTTATTCCTATTTACCCATTGTGTCTTCTCAAAGGCAAACTATATCGTCATCAGCGTATCGACATTATTAATTTTTTAAACCCACTTCAATCCCTTTTTCTCCGGAGTATTTTTTTTGGATTTAAAATCTCATATAGCATGAGTGTATAAGTGTGCATGCATAGGTTTACGTATCAATATCCAATGGATGGGGTGGTTTAGCGAATAAAGCTTGTTTGCAATCTATACTACCCCCTCATTACCTTGCTCCCCTTCCATTCCATCCTATTCCCCCACCCAACCACCACCATCCGATAATCTCTCACTGAATAATTAACTAAGCGGAGAAAACAAAAGCTGGGGAAAACAATTCGACTACTTTCAATACGGCATACCTAATATGGATTTGTTGAACCTGACTTGGGCTTCCTTCCATACATTTGCAGCTTATTTCTGTCAAAATTCTCGAGAAATTATGAGCACCGAAGTAAACGGATATGAATTATATGGAGTAAGGGAGAGAAAGCAATAAGCAAGGGCGGTTGTCAAAAAATATATTATTGTTGCTGCCTGCTTTGCTTATGAGGATGACCGCACGCTTGGCTTTATAACTCCACCCTGTCACGGGGAAAACACTAAATAATTCACTGAAAAATTTAAATAACAATTTTCGTCCACGTCAGCACATCATTTTCTCTCCAAAAGCAATAAAATCGATGAGGAAGAAAGAAAATCCGAAGCTGATTTTCGACTCAGCTTTATATATGACTTGACTGTTGATTCGCCATCGACTTTGGTTTAAATAAAATATTCATTAAAAAATTTACCCTTCTTCCAAAACAGGGATAAAGACATGGACATATAGCGTTCCATATAATGATGATGATGATGATGGGGACGGTTGTTGGCATTTAATGTTTGATGGCTCTTTCTCGCTTTTCTGATTTTCTCCTTGACTTGGTTTGTGATAAGTCGCATAGAAAAAAAGGAAAATATGGCGGATGTATGGTTATGAAAAGGAAAACTGTTGGTTTGTCATAATTTTTGGTGGAATAGGTAGGGAAATGTTTTAACTACGTTCATGATATTGTTCTTCCTTCTCCTTTCTCCAATTTACTCCAATTTTCTGGAGTCAGTCGTCATCCAGGGTTTGAGAAAGTAACTCCATATTGGGGGGTTAGCGTCCATTTTCACTTTTCTTTGATTATTGCCTCATAATTAAACAGGGGAAAACTTGTTGGGGAATAGGAAGTTGAAGGCATACGTGACTAATTAGGAGTGATTGTCGACCTCCGTCAATAAAAAGCCGACAGTATGTCGAGGGTGTATAGTAAAGCGTATATGCGCTTTTTCAACATCTGTACCTACTTTGGGGTCTACCCTTACAACATCCAGGAGGATGGAACCCTTGTGGAGTACCACAGGACGGGGATAGTCAAGCTATGGTCAACCCTCAATTCGTTGGGGCTGCTGGGCTATCTTGGCTACCAGTTTGGGATGATAACGGTCTCGAGTGTGATGGGGAAGGTGGATAAGCTGGGGTGGTTCTCCCAGAGCTGCTGGTTGATCATGGCCATGTTCCCATTGCCCACGATCATTCTCTACTCGAAGAAGAGGCAAAAGTTGAGCGAGTGCTTGACTCAGTGGATGCAGCTGGAACGGGATATCATTGGGGGTAAGTTGAGATAAAAAAATAAGTGTTTTTATTAAACTGTATTATTTTGCTACATTAGTTAATTATGTAATGCAAATTGTGTTATGTCATATTTTTGCAGGCGTCGGCATCGGAGAGAAGAAAGTGTCCAAGGCCATCTTCAACATGTCCGACCCCAAGCTGATCAAGGAGGGGATGGAGTATGATGACTTCCGCCGAGGTCTCTTCTGCTACTTCAGCCAAGAGAAGACGTTCAAGAAGCTCCTCTGGATGTATACCTTCATCACATTGACCACCTCTGTGGTGGTGGGGGTGCACAACCTGGCCAATCCGGAGTTCCCAGCCTACTTCACCAGCTTGTTCGATCAGAAGAACCCGGACATGAACGTGATGCTCTTGACGTATGCCTCTGCTGCGATTGAGTTCTACATGGTTGGCTTGTGCATCATTCATGTTGGTAAGTGTAGCCTTCTGGAATCCAATTTTTTCTCTCGATAAGATCAATAGATAAGCCAGACTGGTCACGCAATCCTATTTATAAATTCAATTGTTTATGCAATGCAACAGGCTCATTCGAAATCCTGATGATGGCATGCGTCCGCTCAATCCGCCACTGCATCGAGTCCCTCTCCAATCTCAACTCCGTGTCAATGGAGAGACGGGCCGTGTGTGGACGGAAGAAGCCAAAGAATGACACCTTGGACGTGGCCACAATCGCTGAGAACATCGAGAAGCGGGATGCCACCCAGCCCGGCTCCCAGCAGGAAATGCAGGTGGAGGAAGCAACAGACAACTACCGCCGGGTGGAATTCGTCGTTGAGAACATCAACGAATGCTTCTCCGGAAGCTTCCTTGCTCATCAAACCCTCTACCTGGCCATGATGTGCATCCTCATCTTCGTATTCCTCCGGTCATCAGAGAGCACCTCCCTCATCACCAGCATCTTCTTCTCCACCTACTCCATCTTCTTCACACTGAGGATCTGCTGCCTGCTCCCATTCTTGGGAAAACTTGGAGAGGACTCTGAAATCTTCATCTACTCCTGGTTAGAGGAAATCCCGAAGCTGCTCCGGGGTGGGAAGCCCTACGAAACTGCGGAGGTCAAGTTGCATGCTTGCAGGATCCTGGGGATCAACTGTGGAGACTACTATGACATCCAGGGATCCACCATCCTCACATTCTTCTCCATTGTCACCACATACTTGATCATTCTGTTGCAGTTGTAAATCAAGATGGTAAACACAAAAGGATATCTAAGCCTGTGCTGCTCCTGGAAGAAATGGGTAAGATGAAAGTTTGTAGCAATTCAACTGTAATTTAGGTAAGCAAATTAATTAACTTAGTTCGGCTAATTACTGAAATCATATTTTGACAAGTTGCACTTTTCCGTATCCGTACTACTAAAAAGTATTTTACTTCACCTCTCTTACCTACATTACATTACATAGATGTTAAGGTAAGCTAACATTCAAGTTTTGGGGTAAGTTGAGACAAAACGTTTTTTTCTTTCTGGAATTAACGATTTCTGATAATCTCGTCTAACCTTTCTGTGACTACTTTCTGTACTGTAATTTCGTCAAAAAATTTGCCTAAATTAAGCCAGTAAAGTAATTAATATTCTGTGATTCGCAGAAAAATGAATTAAATGTATTGTAAATCATAATCATATCAAATCATATATATGTAGTTTTAGAACAAGGATTGTAAGTACCTGCCAAGAGTGAACTATACCTTACCAAGAATGTGTTATAATTTGTAAAATACGTTTTAAAAGCAAATTATGCAATTATTATGTAGAACTGCTGTAATTAATACAATGAATAATAGTTATATAAACAACACTAAAAAAATACATTTGTTATGCCTATGTTTTTTTAAATGGCAA
Organism: Lepidocyrtus cyaneus; assembly: GCA_034696785.1. Classification (NCBI taxonomy): domain Eukaryota; kingdom Metazoa; phylum Arthropoda; class Collembola; order Entomobryomorpha; family Entomobryidae; genus Lepidocyrtus; species Lepidocyrtus cyaneus. The sequence goes on along the minus strand of JAQIWX010000359.1, from coordinate 3,491 downwards.
TAGGTATATTTCTAGTAACAGCACACTGAGAAAGTGGAAGGGAAAAGGGTATAATGCAATAAAAACAAAAATAAAAGTTATCAAAATTCTAAAGGTAAGCCATAAAAATAAAGGAAAAAAGTTTAAAAAGCCATTAAGTTAAAAAAAACACGTCTAAACATCATTTTATAAACCTACTTAGGTTAAGTATCCCATTTATGAAAAATCTTTGTTCAACTTTAGATAATTATCAAAATGATCAATGATCATGATCAACATTAACATATTTATGTATTTTAACAAACATTTCACACTGATACGAACGAGAGCAGAAGCACCTGAAATAGAGACAAAGAGACTATGTAAACGTGTAAATGTTTGGAGGAGTGTTTGGGAAAATATCATTAATTTAGCAATACATACCGTTACATGTTTATGTAATTCAATGTCACTTCAACTTACCGATGGTACCATTAGAAAAACTTTATAGTAAAGTAAATTCAAACGGTAGAATCATATAAGAAGGCATACTATGTGAATTACTAAAATACATAGCTTCACAAAATGTACTTTCACTTTTATTATTCTTTATTAAAATATTCTTTTTAGAAGTGTAAAAAGCAATAATGATGGGAATAGGCTTTTCATCTTTGTAAATAATTTGTAGTACCTGAAACTATTTTTTTTAAATGTTTAGTATTTTACAAGTTAGTGATGTTACATAGTTTGTAGTCTAGTCTATAGAGTATATAGTCTGTGTAGTAGTGCATTGTAGCGAACAGCAGACTTTTACTTGACCGGTACCGAAAAATCATCGAAAACGAAAATCATCATCATCATTGTTATCGTCAAATACTTAAAGTTTTTTTAGTGTTATAAAAGTCGTCATCTCATAAAATATTCTGTAAATACAAATAGTGTTAGTAGATAGTTAATAAGTATGTTAAATAGGATGTTTAAATGGATGTAATAATAATTACTGCTCATCATGTCATCATGAAACATATAAGTCATAAAATGTTATTTAAACCATGTGTAAAAGATTAAGTGTCAATCACTGAAAAACAACTTTATTTATTTGCTCAACAACTTTTGAGCATAATGAATCAGCAGTCAGCACAAAATATTTTATGTAAATACATATGTTGAAATATTTAGATCTTGAAGAAATATGTGTGCATGTACTTGCTAAAACAGACTGGGAAAATAGGGGAGCAATTCGTTAAAGAAATGTAAATGTGTAGATAGGTAATTAATTACTAATTACATACATATATATACCTACCTAAGTAGGTAACAAGATAGTAAGAAATGCACTTGACAAATATTTTTAAAGACAAAAATTGAAATAACTTTACAAAAAATCAAATTTGTGTGAAACATGTATAAAAAAAACGGTTTAAAATATTTTTTGCTGAATCCATCGGTACTTTTTAGTCACAGCCTTTTAGGTATATATTGATAAACTGATGTTTTCAAACAAGATATTTTATTATTTTGCTTCTATATTGTAATATGTGATTTTGTATGAATGATTCAACCTGGGAAATAATAAAAGAAATAAAAACCATTTGATCCTCTTATTTCCTTCACTTTGCATTTGCATATTTTGCATATTATCCTTCCCTACTCACGTGAAGGCATAAAAAACATAATTACGTCATATCTGAAGCTATGGGCGTATAAGAGGTAGATAGGTATTTCTTACAGCAGCTACCTCACTTTCTCCCTGGAGCTTTCTCCACTTTCCAGAACAGTATAAATTATACTCTCATACAAGTCTATTAAATTTTTCACATGCACTTGTCCTTCAAAACTGTTGTTTCTCCTTGCATTAAAACTTCCTGCCATATCTAACCAACCATTTTGTAAAATATAATATAATTTCCCCCCCCCCCCCAAAAAAAATATAAGTACATAGAAAGAAGTACACGTGCTGGCATTGGCTAAATTACTATAATTAATCTTGTTTTACTTGACACACTAATTAATTTTTGTAACTTTTCCCCAAAACATTTCACTTGTATAGCTCGCAGGCTTTGAAACATCCACATCCTCTCGGTATGGAAAAGGGCAGAGAGCAACAGTCTAAAATAACGTGTGCTTAATTTCTAGTCTCTCTCCCTAATTTACTGACTTCCCCATCCTCAAGCAATGCTTCCATCATCATCATCATCATAAGTATAACACTGCACTGGTGAAAGTAAGTTATTCTCTGCCTGCCTACTGCAGAACGACTCTTGATCCTTACGCTTAAAAACTCCTGAAAACTATCCCATTCATCTTTCCCTCATACAGAACATGAACGTGGCATACATCAACCACCTGAAACGACAGAGCTTGTTCGACCGTAAAGCGAAAGCACATTCATAATGCATATGCCTGTTACAAAAATGGAATCTTTGCCCTTCCGCCCACCTCCCTCCCAACTCCCAACACCATTTCCACCATCTCTCCTAGACCAACAACCAACGAACCAACAACATCCTTTAAAAAACATCAAAAGCTAGCTGAAAAAAAAAACTTCAAGGTGAAAGCACAAGCATATAGGTACTTAGTAAGCATTATTTCGGATCTTACATATCTATCCATATCCATTTACTTTTTATGTACCTCTTTCTATATCCCTCTACCAAAATGCATATGGAAATGGAAGGCAGGCAGGTAGGTGTGATCGTTATAAAAGATCCTGATAGTAATGCAAGGCAAAGGAAATCCCAATCCCCCTCCTCTTGCAAACTGCATAAAAGTAAAAATAAAAAAATAAAAGTAATTTTCTTCCATCTGCTTCCATTTTCCCTGCTTGGGAAACCCATTCCGCTTCCTTTCCCTTTTGTTTATTTGTGTTGTTACAAGCAATGTTTGCAAATTTCCATCATAATAGGGAATTCCCACTGGGGAAAGGAACGAATTGAAGCATGTATATAGGCATGTTAAGTAAAAGGGCAGATGTAAAATGTAAAATGGAAGAACTCATCCAGTTGGGTTTAGTAAAATGTAAAAAGTTTGAGAAAAATAACATTCTGGAAAAATAATATTCAAATAATAATGCTCCCCACATTTACATGTGTGCTGTTAGGCATCTTATATACTTACTTTATCAATTTCACATATTATGAACTGCTTTTTATGTGGCACAAACAAAAAATTGGCATCCCGCTGCTTTCTCCCAGTTACGCAATTTACTTTCTCTCGTAAAAAAAACATTTAAATTGATTTGGAAAAATCCTCTCTAACCAGAACGGCTAGATACTATTGATCCCGTCACGTACAAAATAAAGCCCTGTTTTTTCCCCTCCCGTCATCATCATATGAACCGAAGTCTCCTTTCTTGACACAAGTAAGTGGAATTACACATAGTACATGTTTACATACATAAACTCTTTCCACTTCTTCCAGTTGTTTTTTACGTCCATCCCGATCCCGTATGTGGTTATAAGACTAGAGTAGGTAGCAGCCAGTAGTAGTGGTAGCGGTATGCATTCCCACTAAAACCACTATATACTTTCACC
>JAQIWX010000358.1:0-18593 GCA_034696785.1 Lepidocyrtus cyaneus | reverse complement strand
AGCTATCGATCGTGCCTTTATGCAATAAGATAACGAATTTATAGCTATTTGAAACTACCCTACTTTTCCCTGATTTTAGTACTTTTGCCCCCGTCACCATGACAACTGTGGCCATGGCATCGGGAGACAGAGTGGATTCTGACTTTCTCATATGGACTAGTTTACTGAAAAAGTTTCAAGAGAATCGGTCATTACTACTTGCCGGTCACTCCTTGTGAGTAGAAGATGATGATTACGCAGCAGAAAGGAGGGTATTTGCCTATCTGGAATTTACTCACGTTCCGTTGGATCCTTAACCTGGCGCTCACTCACATGTGCAGGATTTTTGCTGTCAAATGCACCACACATTTCTTCCATTGTAACACTTACATAATTTTAGATCCGGATCTTCCAAAAGTACGGATTTACTGTTGGTGTAGGAGGGAGGGAGGGCAAGGCATTTGAAAATCGTGGGAGAGGTTCCCAAATTATGGATAAATAAATGAAGTCAAGGGAAACTTTCGTATAAATCATTTTCCCACATTTTGTTCGACTCGTTCAGACTGATAAAAATATTCTCAGTGTGGTTGGTTATGTTATGCTGCTTTGAGATTGTGAAGTTTGAAATGATTGTGTACTTTAATATTTTATTCGTGTGATTGTGGGATGAAGTGGATGGTGATGGGGGGAAAGGACGCAAACATAACCAATTCCAGTTAAGCCTAACTTTTACGCAGCGTTTTATGGTATTCTCTGCACTCCTCACCGTTTGCGCTTCTTCCCTTTCCTTTGTCACTTTCCATACGCAAATGAGCCAATATATAGTCTGACAGGAGGACGAAGCTAATGACAGAATGAATTTGTCACTTTAATGCGTTCTGAAGTAAAGGAAGTGGGTAATTTGAAAGATATTGATTTACATTTCAGTTTACTTACTACATCCTGTCGAAAAATCTACACTGTTGTTGGCATTATGTAAATGATGATGATGTCAATATTGATATTTGTTTCCCTGTCTGTCACAGAATTGTCAAAGATATTGGGAAAAAGCTTACATAATAACCTACTCATCCTCAGTTCTGACATACCGCATCTGTATCTGCACTGCTCATACTTGTTTTGTTATGCGTATACCCGTACAGTAGTTAAACAAATGGTTAAGTTCACAAACAGACCGTTACATAGAGTTAGTTGAGAGAATAAGGGAAAGATATATTACTTATGTGTACTCTGATGAATAAGGTAAGAAATGAGTAAACAACTCTTTGTTTTGTAAAAACTTGTTGAGCCATTTATTTGTAGTTATGAGTTTAGAAACTAGTGATGGATGAACATGAATAATCCTAGCTCCGTATCAGGTGGATGCGAACATTCAAGACTTCCGCTACAAACTCCGGCAACTCTTTGTGAGTTTCAATTCTAAACTTTTCTACATTTTCCACTTTGGTGATGCCCCGGTATAGTAGCATTATGAAAATGCTTCGTTTTAATTTATCACGGGAATATAGTGAATGAGAGCTTGGCTGAAAAACAAAACATGATAGCGAGCCACAATATTATTCAACAGGAGCCATTCATACGGCCTACTTTCGCTTGTGATCTTTCTCATCCAGGTAGATTCATTAATTATTTATGTTACTTTACGTTATTCACTGCTTTTAGAATTTGTACCTATGTATGAGAAACAACATCACATTCCTTCATTGCCCCTCTTATCTTATACACACTGGATGAAATTAATGCTTTATGTGTTGTAAATTAAACTACGTCAGATATACCTTTCCCTTCTGGCAATTATTAAGGTAGAGTATTACGTAAGTAAATAAATTCTGGGCCGTATTATCACTATCGCATGTCCTTCCCTTCCCCTTCTTACCTTTGACTTTTTATTTTCCTTTTCTATTTCTTTTTGTTGTTGCTGCTCCATTACACACTTTCACTGGAAGCGTTCCTCAATTTCCTCCCTGAGAATGGAGTATCCTGTTCCAGTGGCGACATTTTGCCATTCTCTTGACAAGGGTCGTGAAAATAATTCCGCTTTTTTTACAACAGCCCATGTCCTGAGTTTACCGCTTTCGGTTAATCCTCCTCATATAAACACTTATCATCATATATTAAATTGTAGGCGTTTCCTTTAAAACATCTGGAGCTAAGTTCCATAATTCTCATTTCTCCTTTGCCTCCAAGAGCATCACGTCAAGTACAACTAATCATTTTCCCTTTCTTCCTTCTATTCACAACAAAGGAAAAGAAAATCTTGTTTGGACGGAGTGATAGTAGCAGGGTTCGCAGGTGATTCCAAGAAATTTCGTTAGAGAAGAAAAGGAGAGCAGAGGAAGAAAAAAGGCTTTGTCTGGCAAAATAAAGGGCTGAGAAAATCGAAAGGGAAGCCTTTTGGATCAGATGAGCCAGTTCCCACTGGCGATTTTCCTGTATTATTTCCGTTGCGTATATATCATGCAGTGAGAGATACATAGCTCCAGCAAGCGGGACCAAAATCATCTGTATCGGGGGGACAGGGATATGTTAGCCTCTTCACTTTCACAAACGACCATGTCGTATCGTAACGTAACCTAAACCTCGCTTCTAGCTATTGTTAGACGAGAGTTTTTCTCCAATTGTCAGTACTTTGTCAGATTGTTCTGCTTTAGGCTATGAAAAAAAAAGTGTCTACAGTTCTTCCAGACTTATTTTCCCCCACCCTGAAAGAACATTCTACAATGACCACTGATTTGAAGTGGTCTTGTATTGCAAAAAGTTTAGATGTCTTAAAGAAAACGAAAAAAAAATCCAGCATACATACAAGGTGGGATAAAAATATACGGAATTGAGAGTAGTGTGTAAGTGGTCCGCTGGGAAGAGGAGTGGCCGAGAATTGTCTCATGTATCTATCTCTTGAACTTTTGGCTGAACTTTCCCCTGTTTTTTTTTTCAGTCTCACACACATGTGTTGCTACTTTGTTCAAGGAGGTTGCTCAACATCGTAAGCTCTTAGACTGACTGCATTAGTTATTCCACGATTTTTTTGTCCTGTTCTCCTTTCTCCTTCTGTCTCTGTTGACTCCTAAATTATTCCTAAAAACTGCCTAGCTAGCAGGTAGGTAGGCAGTCTACCGAAAATTAAACTTTTTGCGGAGTCGCTCAGTGACTTTTCTCTTCCCACAATAACGTGTTTTGTTTTGCTAAAAGAAAGAAGGTTATCCCGCATGTATTGGCGGATTTGTATTGAAATGATTATTTTTTTTGTACGGGTGATGCTGAAAAGATAACAATTTTATAATGCGTTGCTGAACGCACAAGTTTGGAAATTATATCGTAAAAAACTAATTTGCTTTGTATATGTGTTAAGGGACATTAATAGGTGCACACGTGTCCGTGACCCATCTGCCGTATAATTTATAAAATCAGATACTTTTGTAGGGAGGAGGAAGCACTTTTCTCTACCTGAGAGGAAAATACATATTGCGTGAATTATTTATCAAACATGACTCACGACAAAAACCAAACAAAAAACAACTTGTTTGTACTTCCGTTTCGCTCTCTCTCTCTCTTGTGTATTTTGAAGACCAACTTGTTTTCTCAAGTTCTTGCAAAACTTTCTCTTTTCCCTTACTTGCATTAAGTTTCCCTGTCACTATACAGAACTATACTATTCGTACATCTAAAACTTACCTAGGTATCTACTATGCTTCCAAACCTACTTTTGGACTGAAATCTCCACCTTTCATCTTGTATTTCTTAATTCCTCCAGAAACTTTTCCTCCAATGTTCCCTCTGGGCGCATCTCTTTAATTAGAATAATTAGTTGGATAGCAGAATGTCTTCATGCTGAAATTGAGTGATCGTTCACCAAATGCAAATCATCGTTGTATGGTTGGACTAATTATTATTCCATTTCAATACCAGCTGCGTAGCGTTGGTATTTTGGAGGATGCAAAGTTATGGAGTTGAATGTGGCAAGCACAAATGGCCCAGATATTCATTACATATATTTGGTACTACTGTATGTTACACATGGAAAAAATTATCCAGTGTGCTTTCACCGTGGAATCAATTTTTGCGTCTACTTTCTCCGGAAGGCATATCTTACAAAACGAGGGAGCCTATTCTTTTTAAATCCATTAGTTTTACTTTGCTAGCATAACAAACTCAAAAAAGAACAGGGAATATCTCCAGAGAAAATTCGCTCTTTGTGAGGATGATACTTTGCCCTTTTCCTTGGATGTGCCTAGTGTATGTACTTCCAGTAGTACATGTTGATTGGCAGTTGGTAGTTTTTGGGTTTTTGTAATAAGGATGTTTTTCTCCGCAGTCGAAGGCACGATCTTATACCCTTATGTGAGTACTGACGCAAGTACCTACATAAATATGTCTGTTCTTATGTATTATGCAAAGTTATACATGCTGCGCAGGCTCATCTTCTATTAAGCTGGATTTATGTGGAAGAAATTTTCTTTAAAAAAATACTTTATAGCTAGGGATTAGTTTGGTCATGAAAAAATGCAGTTGACGCTTTCAATGTCAAAGTAGAAACGACTGTAATTTGTCAAAAATGGGCTTCTGGAAAGTAAGGAAAAGTTTTCTCAATTTTATTGAATTTTATACAGTAAAATATGATGTAATTGCAGGGTTCAGCTGTAGTACTTTCTATCCAAATGCGAAAGTTCGTTTTAGCAATTCATTTGTTAGTGGAATGTCAGACAAAATGCTGATGCCATCGTTGAAATAATTAGCTAACAAAAACTTACCCGTGGAGTTTTTTTCCGGAATAATGATGCGGTAGTATACAACATGTAATGATTATTCATGAGCCGAACCATTTTTTTACGAAGCTCACTAGAAAAGGAAGTGATAAATCTAAAACTTAATGGTGCATTTCCAGGAAAGTGTAATTTACAACTTATATAAGTACATCTAATCATGCAACACCTTGCTAATTGACATCTACAGACGGTTACATAATATAGTTTTATGGTTCATTTCTCGCATCTGCATAATGCTTCTTCTTTTGGAAGAGGTATTAGAAGTAGATCTATGAATTGCTAGATACTGTTGCATAGATGTGACTGTGCTGGAATGCAAAATGATTGTCAGATGAAAATATTTTTCTCGAATGCTTTCCCCTTCCCAAAAGTAACATTTTGTGTACGTCTCTGACAAAAATGATGAATTATTGCTGAGGATAGAGAAATCAAAACGCGATGCTGTACAAGCAGCTGACAGATTACAGCCATTTATTTATCTATTTTTTCACTATAATTTTTTTCAATACATACTCGTATTTTTTCCACATACATAAGTCATGTTTTAGATTATGACAGGCTTCCCTGTTTTTCACTTTTGGAATTCATAAAAAAAACTGCAGCTCAGGCAAAAAAGTATCTATTGATAATCCACAGCAGTTGTAAGTTGTAGTGCTAGCAGTGGTTGTTTTTATACATGGGAAGGTGAAAGTCGGAGTCAGACTCTCTAACGATAAGGCAGTCTGCCCTGACCACCAGCAACAGGAGTTGAGCGGCTTCCTCCCTTATTTCCACCGTATCCCCCGAAGCTAGCCCCGGAAGGATTACCTGTTTAAAGAAAAAAGATTTACAGTCATGTTCCCACACTCTCTAGAAAAAATTGAATAATTCAACGAGAGTTGTAATCCATTACAGATCCCCTTTCACGCTAAATCTTATGATGGGCTTGTTGTAATATTTCTTGTTCAGAAAACGAGAAAAACATTATTTAAACGTAAATTGAGGTAAATTGAAACAGGGAAAATAAGGATATACTGTGTGTGTTACCGACCTTGAGAGGAACTGCTTGAGCTATACTGGGCCAACGGACTATTGAACCCGTTTGACGCTAATGGTGACACGAGAGAACTAGAAAACAAATCATTCAAAAAATATTCAATTAGATTTTGCGAAATACAAAGTAGTTTACTTTTTCTGGAAATGTAAAAAAATTGGGAGGGGGAAAAGGGAGGTAACTCTTGGTGTTAGATCTGCTATAAAATTACGAACTTCAATATTTTAGGAAAAATAAGTACTGTAATACGTACGCCCCAGCATAGCCATTTGCCCCAGCGTCTTGCCCCCTATGGCCAGCCCCTTCAAATCCTGTGGTGGACACCCAATAAGGACGGTTATTATTTCCAGCGATCACTCCATAATTGCCGATACTGAGGAAAGATAAAATACCAAAAATAAATGGAGAAGCCCACATTTTGAGAGGATTTTTTTATGTAACGTGCGGTAGCGATAAAGTATCTTTTCAAAATATGAGTTGATGAAAGATTTAGCGGCAATTTAAAGGCTTCTTTAAACATGAAAGGGAAGAAGCAAGATTAGAGACGCTTGATAAGGTAGTCCTCCTACGCACTGGGTAAAATGATTGGGTTTCTTTTGCTCCACGAAAAAATTACTTTAGTAAAGTTCTAACTGGTAAACTTTCAATCTTTGTGGAACTATGTTGGTAACTAAAAGACATTGGTAGCCTTCTCTCTCTCTTTGTTGGATACATTAAGTAGTTCTACAAAAGACTTGAGATTACTTAGATGAGAAAAATTTTATCTCATTTTCATCGAATTGAGGAAAGTTTATCAAAGGAAAAAATGTGAAAAGGTGGAATAATGAAGAGTTGAGGCTCTTGGGATTTTTTGTTAGATATATCTTGCTCGTTTATTGCAGCCGTTGAAAAACTTAATGGGATTCGTGCGGGGGACTCTCGGAGTCAAAGCCATGTCGCCAGGTATTTGATGACATACATACGAGCGGCAAGGCGGTATTGCGTCATATTTGTAGTAGTTAAGTTATATGAATGCCATGTCGCAAAATAAAGGAAAGGAATGTGGGAAAATAAAAAAGCTGTTTCAGTGCGTTCCAAAAACATTTTTTTTTGTTTCTGAAGAAAAACGTGAGCTCACCAACATCAACAGAGCCGTATTAAAAAAGAGAACGCAGACAAAGCCTGAAAGAGAAAAGTGAGCGGATTTCTTTAGCTATCAAGGTCTAAGCCAAGTATGAGAACGGGTGAATTAGACCGTAACTTATGAGTTGGAATGATTTATTGTTTTCTGAAATCATTATATCCAAGTGTCTGTCTTTGTAAAAGTAACATGCAGCACATGTTACTATTCATTTGACAAAAAAGCCTACTCAGCAAATCATATTATACATTGATGATTTAACAGTGTGGTAGGTAGGTAGGTAGGACTATTTTATTCGTTTTGTCAAATTCCAAGATTGTGTGAAATTATCGTGCTTTCGTACGCACTTTAGAGACAAAGCGTCTTTACCAGAGCGTGTTACTTTTTTATTATTCGTTAATTCATTATGGCCAGATCAAGATACATTGTTTCAGCTTACCTTGCACTTTTGTTTTAGTTTTTGGTGTGTGCCTCAGCTTAATTTTCTCATTTTACTAGCTAAAGGCGCATGAAAATGATAGACTAAATTGTAAAAACACTCGATTCTGTGGGATAAAAGGTTGCTACATGATATGTAAAATGTCTCCTGTTATGTAGCTAGTGGTGGATGTGAGTGTCATGTTGTCAAAATGATAATTAGTTTTGTGCCCGAAGACAATGAATCTTCACTTTCAGTTTTTGATTCGATAGCTAATTTTCCTGCTGAGGTTTTATAATAATGAATACCGTTTTAGCAGGGTAGAATTCAACTGTGGCTGCGAGCGGGGTCAATCTACGAATAATGAAAGAATCTTTTAAATTAACTTTAATGGGGTTTCACGAGACGGTTTTAAATAATAATCTTTATTACTATTAACCCAACGTTTCGACTATATACAGTAGTCCTTATATGAAAGAATCGTTTTATATAATTCATTTCGTGTGAATGAAACAGAAGATCTCTTATAATCTAAATTTGACGAATATGCTAGTGTTGACTATGGATAAAAAAATGAGTAGTTAGCGTAATTGTTTTTGTTAGCATTAATTAGTATCTTTCGGTATGGTTCCTAAATTATATAACAAAGTACAATTACAAATCCACTATTGTCTAAACTGTCCTTTAAATAAGCAGCATCGACTTTAGATAACTAAGTGTTTTATGAAACGTTTATGATTTGTTTTTGTGCTCCAAAAACAATCTTAACATTCTGGGGAAAAATATTTTTGCTAACTATCCTAAACATTCAATTCGGAAAAGTTACCCTTTGAACCTTACGTTCTACAAAAAGAGTTCAATTTAGAAAACTCACAATTTGGCAATAATTGCCAATTTTGTACATTTGAATCAGATAAAGCGCAACTCTTCATACCGCTCCAGGAAGTTGAGTGAGTACATTTCTCTCATTTCTGTGAAATATAATTGGACCAATAACCCACTTGTCTCTAATGCCGAATAGATATCTAAGTGAAAGGAAAAAATGTTAAACGCATGAAAGCTTAAAGATATAACATCACGTATCAGCTCTGCAATATAGCATTAAACATGTTAAAATGTCACATTATTGTAAAAGCAATGCCTTGCTAACGAGCTCCATTTAATTACGAACAGTTTCTACTTCCAACTCAATTTACAACGAAACACTTTACTCCCGACTTTGACATTTTGTGGGTCGTGCTTTCACTTCCTCTAATTGAGCCAATTGAACGAAATTAAGATTTGCATAGAAGCCCAGAAGCTCCGCTCGCTCCAGAAATTGGCAACCGTTGAATTTCACACTGGCGAAAAAGAGCCTCCCTCCTCTCTCATACACTTTTTTCTAAAACTTTACATCATATATTCTGGATGGTAGTGACAGGCGTAAAAAAAGAAAGTGAAAATTAATATGAGTTCATTACAAAAAAGTTTTTGGGGGAAGAATGACATTAAAAGTACAAAGCCGCCAGCCAGCCAGCATAACCTAATATTAGATCACACTACACTAGATTTTTAATAATAGAGTCAGCCTCACAAGTTGACAAGGCTGTGTGCGTGCGTACTGTACTGATAACAGTAAAATCCTTATACGGAATCAGTTGACTATATGGAACAATGGTATAGCCTGAGATAATTCGATTATGATAAAACAAGCGCAAAAAAGTTTTGACTTTCCCAGGCAAAGAGCCGTTTTAATTCAGATAGTGATATGCTGACGGAGGGAAAAGTTGACAAAAGAGAAAGCAAAATATAATTAGTATTGAGAATAATTTAGAAATAAAAGCGGGGATACTATTTCCAACGTTGATGTTTAATTGAACATGCCACAGTAAGGAACCAACTACCTACACAAGCTACTAGATAAAGGAATATTTTATGACGACGATGACCATCGTTTTATGTATGTATAGTTGGGGCGAAAATCCAGTAAAATCAAGTAATGGATCGGGAGAAATAAAACGGTTGTTAATGGAAAGTTCTTCTGACTGAGCTTGCTCTATATTACAATACACAATCCTCTGCCCATAAATAATACCCTACTTAAGGAAGCTGGAGAAAGGATAAAATATCCATAAATGGGCTGAAAATACGTATGGAAATGGTGAAGTATGGAAAGGGTTATTATTATTGCCCGAAATGCTAACTTCTCTCTCAAGTGTGATGTCTCATGTAAGGCCGTATCATATATTTAGTAAGTTGTGAGTTTTTTTTTCACTGAAAAAAAAAATGGGATGCTCATACTGTGACGCTGTTGGCAATGCTTCTTCTAATGCACTTAAATCTCATACGCACTGGAATTCCAGTGCCACCCACATAATAACATCACGCTGCTGAACAGTACAGATAAGCTTGGTAAAGTATAATAAGTATATTCATTCGCATGAAGCCATTCTTCATAATGTTTCCACTTACTCATTCCATATTGTAGACAGCCAGCAAATTTCTGTACCAAAGTATATATGTATTATTTAGGAGGGTTCATGGAGTCAGAGTGGAACGGCCTGGTTTCGTGTCCATCCAACAGAAACGTATCCGATTGAACGGCTTGATTTTCATGTCATTCGTTTCAGTTCCACTGTCACTAACTTCAACAAGGGTTGGATGGAAATGGATGTTGTCCTTGTCGTCTTCCTCCAGTCCTAATATAACGAGCAGCTTTACGAAAGCATGTATAAATATTCAAAATACGGTAGTACTTGTTCCTAAAACTGGATTGTCAAGAAAGGGCTCCTTAATATTGACAATAAGTGTACAATATACACATGATATATGGTATAAGGGTAATAATATGTACCAGCAAGACTTATCTTGTCACTTTCACGGATGCGAACAAATATACCCAGCCAGTTTCCAGTGGTATTTGCTGGATCTCTGCTGTAAAGACTACCGAAATGTGTACATCCACTGCTGACTATTGACTGCTGACAATGATGGGAGTAAAAAACGGGAAAAGAAAGGTGATGTTCTTTTCTACATCCCTGAAACGGAACACATCCCATTTGACTTAAATGTATCTCTGTGAGTTGGGGTTGTGGCGGAGTAAATGTCAGACATTTCATGCGGCTACGACTCTCGCTCTCTCTCTAACTATAATGGAACTGGAACATTATATGCTTAAGCTTACATAATAGATCGGGAAACGATTTCTCGTAACATTAGCCAACTTTGAAATCCTTTTCTAACGACATTCCTACTCCTTCCCTTCCGTACTTATCAAGACAACAGAAGACGGAGTTTGGGAAATTGTTTTTTGTTTTTTCATGAAGGGTGGTGGGAAAGGTGGGAGATGAGACAAGACACTCAAGAATGAGCTTTAATCATTATGGCTAACTACACAGAAGAACCAGTTTTTTTAGCTGTTTTCTTCCTCCTGTCTTGGTTTGGTACTTTTGAGAATTAGATTATTTTTCTTACACTCTCGTTCCCTCCTCCGGTATAGTTTTTTCCCCCTTAACCCGGGAAACCTTATTTCACTCCAAGTTGAAGATTAGTGAACAGGAGGAGGAGATGTCTGCTGTGGGTAATAATAAAATATGTAACATGGGAGAAATCGTTTTCTGTAGTGGGCTTCTCCCCTGACTCTATGAATATAAATTGAATAGTGAATTATTGCTCGGGGAGCTGGGGAATACCGAGGGAGGGTATACATATTACAAACCTACATACAAACCAAGCAACGGCATGAACGGCTCCTGAATATGGAGCTGGTTGGTGGAATGCAGATGCAGATGACAACGTGGAAAGGAGAAAAAGTATTGTAAATGTAGCTCTGGAAATTGGTGATGGTTTCCATGATTTGGTGGCAGCCATTAATATGTTAGCATCTTCCAAGATAACTGAAAATATGCAAAGGATCAGGTTCACATTTTTTTAAAATGTCTCCTCAATACCGAAGGATCAAATGGAAAAAGTATGAAAATGGAATTCGGAAGTCCTCTATACCCTTTTTGGTATGGATGTAAAAAAGGAAATATAAAATTGATTATTCTGCTACCAAGAGTGGAGCAAGAGCAAACGATTGGTGGATAGTGTAATTTCCGAAATGTGAAAGATAGTTTTTGGTTGACTAGGAAAATTCATTCTGGAAGGTGAACCATGAATGCTTTAATAGTTTTGCCCGATTTTTCTCTTTTATTTCATCCGATAGCACTCCTGACATCGTAATGGATGTGTGGATATTACCGGCCTATACGGTTACCGGAAATAATGGTTTAAAGTCTTTGTTTTGCATTAGATATTAAATACCAATCAATCAAATTGAACGGCTCAAGTTAGTTTTGTAGGAATGGGTTACTACGAACTTACGTAGCAAGTTTGTAGTAACAGTAACTGTGTGCTGGCAATCATAATACGATGACAAAACACGGGAAAAAGTTTTCTAAGAAAGTAAGTAAATCCATGTAACAATTCTCTTCCTTTTTACCTCACAAATAATGGGATAATTTAGTTGAAAAGTTTGGGAGAAAGTCTTAGTGGGGCTGTATGAAACATGAAACTTTCGGGAACACGATACTTACATACCTCTTCGTTATTCCAAGGCAGTTCCCAGTAGAGTTCCATGCAGATAAGGAAAAGGGCAAAGGGCATACGAACGGTTTGTATGTCATGTTATATGTAAGTAAGTGAGCTTTACTATGCTTGTCATACGTACAACTCAAATGCGATCAAAACGTAAGTACATTTATGAGCTGAATAGAATTTTAAATAATGATATTAGAGAGTAACTAACAAACAAGATGAAATTGGCAGTTCCTCCCACATTTCCAAACATTTTGCATATTGTTGTGCATATATGAACAGGAGTGTTTTACTCAGCTCAAGAAGAGAGAAATAAATGACAATGAAAACAATTCGCGTTTCCCACGTCCTCATCTTCCACGTTTTGAGGAATCTCTGAGAGAGACAAACAATTATGTATGCACACATAACAGCGAGTCTCTCAACAGAACAGAGCAACAGCAGCCTCAGTCAATATAACAGGAAAAGTAAGCAAACCATCATCAATCCAAGTAAATAAAAGATTTCTCTCCTCCCAATTCTGAAAGTATTCATTCGTCAGGAGAATTCTTCGTTCTTCGCTTGTCGAATGTATCTTTATAAAAGATCTTTCCCAAAATGGCACACAACTTCCGGAAGTATTTATAGTCAAATTCTTTATCATGTCTGCACAGTAGTCCAACGAGGGAAAGCTGGTAAAATAAAATAACTCAAAAGGGAATTTGAGAGCTGAGCTGATTGCAGAGCAAAATTTAAACAACAGAGCCAACCGTTTTGTTAAACGGAAGTATTATATTATCCAGACTGAAAGCGTTTGTTTTGTGTATCGTTTCCTTAATGAATTCCATCTACCCCAAAAAAAATCTAGATAGAAACGTGTCACTAGTTCCCGGTCCTACATAATAACATCAGGGGAGGAAAGTAATAAAGAGTTGTAACATGTCGGTCAAATATTTCCCTTTTGTGTGTGTGTGTGGGAGAAAGCGTCAATGGACTGAATATACCATACATACCTATTTATAAATGAGTGGATGGGCTCCCGCGCGGATGTGTTTTAGCAAACAAGACATTCAACTATTTATCGGCTAATACCTAGTAGCAGTCATGTGGAGGATGAAAAGGCTTAAACAAGTTTTATTTTTGGGTGACCGTGGTACTGGCAATTTTTCTTCAAAAAAAGATTATTATAATGGAACGTGCATGCATTGAATGGGAAACACAACATGCCTGTGTGATCTGAAACTGGTCTGATTGTTACGTGGATTGGATAAATATTTTGTATAAGTAGATGATATATATGATAACTATAGTGGCTTATATAACTAGTTTTTTTAGCATTCGAAGGCAACAGGGCAAGGGAGCCTTTTTCAGTCTTGTTTTCTTGTTTCCCTCCTTGTGCTATAGTGAAAGAGAAAACAGCAAAGTGTTATATGATGATGGAGCAAGTGGGACGTGAATGAAAGTGACTACTTACTTATTATTATTGTCGTGTTTTTGGTGGTAGCTCTAATACGGAGTGTAAAGAAGCCGTAGTAAAGCCATCCCACTATGAAAACTGTGCGGTGTGGTGTGGTGGTAGTGGTAGGTAAAATGGACCACTCCACTACCACAGTACCCATGATGATCATGAACTGGAGTGAGTAAGTAAAAGTAAGCTGCTATGTGCTGCCATAAAGACAAGAAGGTATACACTATTTCTGTTCACTGCCATTGACATGTCATAGAAAATGGAAATGGCAATAACGGCTGCTCTGCTACTCCGGAACATTGCTCTTTTAAAAGGGTCTGATTGTGATGGGCTGGGCGGGGAGGAAAATGAACTGGAAGATCGTTGAATATTCCCGATGCCCTTTCACCGACTCCGACTCTTTCATTTTCTTTCCAATGAAGAGAAATTCCAATCCTTCTGCCTGGTTGGTACTTTGTGCATGGCATTAATTGAGGGGAACGGAAAGGGACTTTTCCAATTCAGTATCAGTATATGGACTTTGAAAATGGCAATTAAACTTGCTATTATACATAAACATCAGTATGCGTAGTATCTAATATAGTTATGCAAGTCCTAGCGTAGCATACTGTACTCTTAATGGATACTATTTAAATGTCCCTCTTGTTCATATTTGTGGCAAATTAGAGGATTGCATTTTAGTAATCAATTCAATTAGGTATGCAATATTTTCCGAGCATTTAATTCATGTCAGTTTTGCGGCATTGCGTTTCATTTTGCCAGCCACGTATAATCACATATTTTGCCAAACTTGATTGTAATTGACGTTTGTTCATTACAGACCATACATTGGCCCATACAAAAAGAAACCTATTCATACTATATCTGCGAATATGCATGTATTTTTGAGTTCAGTCTGTATCAGTCTGCATATCCGAAATCCGACAGGAGCAGGTATTAAATAAGATAAACAAAATTCAGTGAGGCAGAAGGAATTTGCAGCTCAAGACAAATATCCGTTCCATTATGCATGTATGCAAAGTTATGTTACGTAGTTTCGGTAAGCCATAAAACGTACATTCATACGAATGGACTCGGATAAACAACGTCTCTGTCTGATCTGATGATGATGATAGTCATGTGAGGATGATGATGATGCTGATGGTTGGATGATGATGATACAAAGCAACGTTTTCTTATTACCTATACACATTTGCATTCCTAATAACTTCTACTTTCTTTGTAGTTACCGACCACGGGTAATAGCTTTGTGCAGTTGTGCAAAAAAAAAGGAATGTCTATAGGTATGCCAATGGATATGTTATGTTATGTCTCACTCTCACTTTGTTATTGCAATTTAAAGCCCTACTACTTTTCTGGTACTGTAGAGAAGAAGGGAATATCACGTTTGAATATTTATGTTTTGTAAAGAAATGTATTCATTCACCTCTCTGGTGAATATGGCAAATAAGAATGCAAGACGGTGCTATAAATTATATAATCTTCCAGCTACAATTCAATAGTAATACAAATTTACATCCAACCATAATTCTCAATCTGTCTCTTTCAAAGCATCCTTGTGGAAATCAACCCAACTGTGATTGAAAAGTGAACGTACACTAGAAAGAGAAGAGTTCTTAAAGAGAAAAGCACGCTTTACACTGAAGATATTGTAGGTAAGGAAATAATATATCGCTCCTTACAAAACCATTTCTTGCTTTGTGCGTAATAGATTAATAAATTCATGTCTACAACTTCCATTCATTTTTCTATAAAAATCAAAATTGACATCTTGTATGCATAAGAATGTTCTTTTCAAGTTCTTATATTGAGGCTTTAAATAGCTTCCTCATTCAATTTCTATGTTTGTTTTTGACGGATATTATAATATTACAGCTTTTTTTACAAAAAAAAACGTTGGTAGAGTTCTCTCATATGTTTTTGAAGTTTAATACCGATGGTTGGAAGAACTAGAGTGCGAATTGTTCTGCCGATTCTGTCCGTGTGTCCATCCATCCATCATGCATACTTCGAGTTTTGCATTTTCATATGGAAGGCAGCTAGTTGCAAAACCTGTCCTGTGTTCAAATCAGCTTTACTACTACTTGCAAACAAGTCGGATCGGAAAAGCTGGATTTTATTTTTTTCTACTGGGATCTGTTGTTTTTGTTTGTCAGGTTTCCTTCCGATGCTGGACAGCAGGACTGCTGTTCTGTTGAACTTCTGTAAAAACACTTTGATCAAAAAAGGTTGAGCAAGCTTGAAATTGAAAAACTCTTGTACCGTTGTTTCAGTCATGTAGTAGGCATCATCACGTCTGAAACTGTACTGTAAATTGCGTTTGTATCATCCAAAACATAAGAGATCATATTATATAAACTCAAAACAAAAGTCCCTTTCATTGAAACTGCCAGTCTCTCGGCTCATTTTTTTCTCCTTTCATTTTAATTTACAAAATATTATCTACTTGATCAAGTTCGCACGAAAAAAAATCTCAAAGCATCCAAATTAGCATCTCGGATCATCAAATTCTATTATCTATCAAAAATTCTGTGAAGTCGACTAAGCGCTTCGTCGCATCGAATCTTGCATGTCAGTGGAACTCCATAAGCAATCAAAATCATAATCTACGTATTACTTTCAATTCCCATCTAAAGTTACAGCGTTGCTTTGGTTCGGTTAGTTCGTGGAAGGATTCGTAATTTGAGAAGGAGCCAGTTAACTCAATTTTCAAGATGGGCAATACCCCGCGATCTGATATTAATTTCGAGATGGTAGTATGGTCAGTAGGCTTGGCATTAGTTTTGGCATGGATTTCATTTCAGAATCCATGCTGAGATTTTTAGAGCCCTCTTTGTTGTCAGCCTCCGTCCGTCGTACTCGTACCTAGCATAACAGCTTATAAATGAAATTCACGAAATCTTCAGAATACATAATTGTATACCCCGAGCACTTTTGAGCCTTCTGCATAAAACAGTAATTACATTCATATTATGCATCCCCTCATTTCACTTCAATCCAGCCAAAAAAAAAGAGCGAAAGCGAAGATTGGAAGGAAAGGCAATATACCCGACCGGTGCGGCTTTTTTTTGTATTGTATCGTGTATCGTATGGAGCTAGAGCATGAGAAAATGAGAAATCCTTCTGTTTTTTTTCTCTCTTCTTTTCACATTTTATTTCATCATCTTAAGTAGCAAACCAACCAGTAAAGCAAAGTAAGCAAAGGAAAAATGCTATTATAGGCACACCAGTACATATAAAAGGGAATTCATCTTCAGCCTTTTTCCATCCCTGTGTCCGCTTCACTCACTTCTCTTCCGTCGAACAAGCGAACCTTCAAAAAAAAATCTGCCTCAACCTCTCTCTTCCTCTCTCTTTTTCTGTTTACCAGTTTCAGTACCATTGTTGGACTTTACTGTTGTAGAGGTTCTGCTGCCATTTCTCCTCCCGTCTTTTCTTTTTCCCTTCAGTTTCCATTCTATCATCATATCATCATCAAAACTCTAACCAGACTAACTAAACATCATAATATAACTAGAATTTTATGGATGGAAGGAAAAAGGACGGGAAAGACTAGGAAGCTACGGAGGAGAGAGTGAGAGAGAGAGCTAGTGTAGCTCTTTTTGGCTCTTGCAATATGTAGAAAGGAAGACTACGGTTTTCCGTATTCAAAGAATAGTTCAGAGCATCATGGACTAGAAGAGAGAGAAGAGAAGAAAAAGCCACACGAGCAATTTCGCCCGTTTCCACTTTTTCCTCCTTTTCATACATTTTACTCCAGAGCCGTAACAACACTCACTAACTCCGTCGTTTTTTTTCTACTCTTCATACCCACATGCATGGATTGTGTGTGTGTGTGAGTGTTGGAGTGGAGTTCTCGGAGTAGCTCTTGGCTGCTTCTTCTTCCCTTTTTCTGGATACAAGATGATAATACTTTCCCATGGGCTGGGTCGACGATCGATCGTTTGAAGTTGAAACACTACTACTGCGAAAATACAATCATATTCCGTATTCTGTGTTCCTACAACCCACCACTATTTTCCCACTACTATTTCTCCTGCTGCTGCTCCTCCAGCAGTAAAGAGCGAAGGAAAAAAAACTTTTGCTTTTAGTGTGTGCCCTGTGCGTTCTGTGTCAGTGTTCTAGTATAATAGTGTTAAAAACGGGAGAATTATTAATACCTTCTCCTAGTTTTGTTTTTATATTCTACTAACATAACATTTACTACAACAAACCGAACCAAAGGAGGAAACACCACCTAACCATATTTATCTCTCTAGTCAAGAACAATTTTTTTTCATAGACCAATTTCCTCTTTTTTCATTCAATTACTCCGAGGTGCTAAATTTAATACAAGTTTGAAAAAAAAAAACTAGATTTAATATCGTTAGAAAATATGACAAGCGAGCGAAACAAAAAAAAATATTTCGTACTTTTTTATACAGAAACAAACTATTTGTAACTCAACATTTGATAATAATTTTCCTACTGATAGTGATACCACCACCACATAATAAACACTTTTTTCAAATTGTTATAACGAATACGGATTTATTATAAGTCATATCTGATGTCTTTGACTCTTGAATCTTTGGAAGGAGCTGAGAATCCTGTTTTCCAATACAAAACACAAACAAATGAACTGATTCTACATCACTGTAGTTCTTCCTATATGTCATTATTATCGTGAAAAATTCGGGAAAAGAAAGAAAAACATTTTGACTGATGTTAGTTACAATAAATAATACTATAATATTATTAGCTCAACAAGTCGTGTTGAAAGCTGCGCCACCACGTTACAACTGCCATCATCAGACCAGGTAGAGTCTCTTTCACACTTTCTTACAAACAAAAAATGTAACCAAAACATGACTGTATTTATATTTATATTCATCAACATCATCATCGGCAACACCAAACATCATCAAATCCGTAAATAATGTATTGGGCTATTCCAAACAAACAGAGAGAAAGAGAGAGTAAAGTAACGAGCATCATTTGAAATGGTTTTTTAACCCTTTGTGTAAACTGAAACCTGGTAATCTTACGAAATACAATTTTATGTGGAGGGACTGCCTACTTACCAAGAAGAAAAACTTCATTATTATTATTACTGCGTGTAAGGATGGATGATGAGTGGTACTGGTTTGGTGGTTTGGGTATTTTTTTGTGGAAAAAATATACGATTCTCCTAGTTTAATACCTTCTTACCTAACAGGCTTATTATCTTGCAGCGTAGCTTTGCAAGATATTAAGAATGTCTGGTCCGTCTGTCTGTCTGTCTGTCCGTCTGTCTG
>JAQIWX010000357.1:0-18604 GCA_034696785.1 Lepidocyrtus cyaneus | reverse complement strand
TCAATGTCCCATTAATCGACAGGAGTCTTGTTTTGTTGGAGTCAGAGCCGTTCGACTTGATGAGAAAAATGGACAATAAAACATGCATAGAAGTCTATCATGGACCAGAAAATGCAGTAATGTCAGTCAAGAAGGGATGTGTTTATGCAACCAACATTGCTCAGCCAAGCAAACACGAATTAGTGGTCTACCCTGACGATACTTGTGGAGCTGTGGATGGAGCCATGTTCCATTACGTGACAGAAAGATGTGTGCCATCTTAACCGAACGATCAGCAGAGATTTGTTCAAACTAAAGTGGAAGGAGCATTCATCCACATCTATTGCCCATTGTCGGAGATCATCATTGATCGTGTCACCTACCAATGTCCGATGTACGTGTTTCTCCTTCCCATCAACACAAATTTTTCAATCAATGGAGTTCCCTTCATGGGTCGTGAGATTGACATTCAATCAAAACCTCAACTTGGGATTTCATGAACTCATGGAGAGTAAATTTCCAACTTCCAACCAAAGTCAATTGGGAAGAGTTGGCCATTCCGGAGACCCTGGACAAAAAAGAATGGAAAACGGAGAATAATGGGGGTTCTGTTCCAGCTTGGGTTTGGGTGGTCATTGGAATTAGTCATGAGCTTAGTTGTGCTTATGGGATTTGGGTTTATGGTTTTTATTTGTGTTGAGGGGTACAAGAGAGCTAAACAAGGACAGTCCGGACGGGATACGGGGAAAAATCTGGTTTTTATTGGGAATAAAAACGGGCAGAAAAATGGGATGGGGTTGGGTAAACCTATACCACCATCCATCAAACCAAGAAGGAAGGGAGCTTCAGTCAGACGACGAGGAAGATTTATCTTAAAGGAGTCTTATGGACTTATTTGTGTAGTCATTTTAGTAGGGAACACAGTTCCATATATGCTTATATTGATATGAGTCCTTTTATAGAGTTTTGTTAGGTAGCATTGTTGAGTTTAGGTGAGAGAGATATTTTTGGACTGAGTTTTTTTTTACTGTGGTGAGCTTTGAATGAGACATTTGTGAAAGGAAAGAGCTTATGTAGTTTGTAGATACCTCCTTACATAGGAGAGGAATATGTTTGTAGTATTTTTCCACTTATCTGAAGTGGTAAGCTGGAATGAAAGGATAGGTTTCCTTTTCAAGAAGTAGTTTATTTTTAGGTACAAAATAATGTTGAGTGACGGACGTTTTTTTACTGTTTCTTTTCATTAGCGGTGTGAGCTTAGAGAAGAATGGAAAGCTGTTAGAAAGGATTAGGGATTAACTTTCTCTTTAGGTAGTAGTCAAAATTTGAGGGAGAGTGTGGAACAGTATGAGCAAATCTTGACTTTGAGGATTATAGTAATTAAAATTTATGATTTTCTTAATGGTGGTGTTGTCGCCACTTAAATGTGTTTTATGTCTGGAATTTTTTAATACTGTGACATCTCTATACTGCTGTAAAATAAATTTTCTATTCACTTGCTCAACGAAATTAGAACCGAAAGGACATACAGTAGTTGCTGTTTATTTTTGCATGAAGTTGCGCATGTACATATATCTGCCGTTCCATTCCATTGCGATCATCCAGATCATCAATTTCATAACCAACAAGACCATGCGACTTTTACTACCATCGTCAACATTGCGAGCAGCCGATTACACTACTCCATTTCCTCCTTCTTTCCCTTTTTCCCAATTCAACCTAAAAATGCATGCACAGTTGACTGGATTTCCTTCTTCGGACATTTCATTCCATTATATTACAGCTATAAAACCCTCCCTCCGACGTTTCTCTCACGAAAACCAATAGAAAAAATATATAAAAAAGCTAACTATGAACTTCTCCGCAAACCATTCATTATTCCAAACTAGGGCCATGATGCAGCCACTGCACTGCGTGCTTCTGATCCATGTCACTTCATATAAAAAATGTCGCGAACAAAAAAATCAGCCCATTGTTAATGCATTCTTTCCCCCTATAGCGTATCCTATTCCTAAACGTTTATCCGAGGAATTTTTTATTTTCCCCACTTTGAAAGTGTAAACGTGTTGGAAAAAGTGCGTTTAACTTAGCCGCAAGCTTATTCCCCATCATCTCTATATTTACATCCAAAGAAAGAAATCTGCTTGACTATGAGCAAGGCGGAGGGGGTAAACAGCTCAACTGAAAAATATGGTTTTAAAAGGACATCAAGGAAAAAAAGTAAAACTCGGAGGAGAGGAAATAAAAATTGAGAAGAAAGATCACAATCAGTCCGTCCTTCAAAAAAATAAATAAAAAAACGAGGTCCCAACGACACAAGGTTTTTTTACGAGGGAAATTTTATTTTGATTACGAGGGAAATTTTATTTTGATTTTCTTTCATATTCCCATACTAAAAAGACATCAGGGACAAATTATTTTGGGAGGAGAAAGGAGAGGAAGAAGAATGAAATAAATTTTTCGCGGATTCTTGCTCAAATCCGGGGAAAGCAGAGGTAAAAGCATGGCTGTGGTATGTTCTGTTCTTCCATGGTTTGGCTTATAGAATGGTAGGAGGAAAAAATAAGGCATAAGTAAATGCTGCACCAGCTTTCTCCGAGTAAGAACCAAATTTGGAAAAATGTGGTTTGAGCTGGGATTTCGAGCCGATATGCTAAAGCCACCACCGACGGTTCTTTTTGTGCAAAAGGATGGAATTATTCTTCTGGTATAAATACATATCTACATAGCTATCCATATTACATCCTTACTGAGACTAATGTTGTGTGATAAGCCAAGTGAAGGAAAGACTTTCTCTCTCCGACTTTTATTTTTTTTCTCTCTTAAAGTACTTGCCCTAACCATATTCTCTCAAAAAAAACACACTTTTCTTTCTCTTTTCTTCATTCATACTTTTTTTTTTGTAGAAAGATCCGACATTTGTGACTTGAGTAAATATTCTGATATTGCCTTCCCTTTTGGAATAAAATAAAAAGTGTTACGGCCTATTCCTGCAAATCGTATTCTTTCTTCTCTTTTTTTTAGATATGAAAAATGTTTACATAATTTTTTTCTTTTGCGTTTTGGTGAGTGTGAGCGGAAGAGGGGAAAGGAAGAAGCCGGAAAGAATGAGAGACAGCCTCCTCCAAACATCTTCTGGCTCTCCCCCTTATCCAAAGAGGAATAAGAGGTTAAATCAGTCATATATATGTATGTATATTTGGGAAAGAGGAGGGAATGGCAGCTGTCGTCGAAAAAGACAATCATCATTTTTATATGGTACAGGAGTCTTGCCACCTTCTACTTTCTTTCTAAAAAAATCCGATATCATCCTTGGTTCAATATTATTACGGGAATGTGGAGCAGTCTAAGTTGAAGCAATCTCTCGAGTACACAAGTTAGAGGGAAAGTGGAGATGAGATGGGAGAAAGTGGAGAGCGAAAAAAACTGTAAAGTCACATAGTTATGTGCAAACATGGTACAAGACGACCGGACAAGAAAATAAATTTTCACCAAAGGCTTTTTTGTTTAATAATAAGATTTGAGTAAGTGGGAGCAGACCGACTAGAAAATCATTTTACTCCGGTACAAGATAAGATATTAAATGTTGAGCCTTATTCCAACATCAGCTCCTTTCTCTTCCATTATCCAACATCCGTTATTTAGCTCCTTTTTCTTCCAACATCATTTATTTCTATTGCACACTTAAAGTTTCTCCAGAGAAACGACATGTTCTTGTAGGTGGACGATGATGGTGATGTGATGAGGATGTTTTTTGGAATGATGATAATCATGAAGAAGATGATGATGATACTAGTGGTGCAGGAGAAGAAGGACGTGGAGGCGTTTTACATTTTCGATAGTCTAAAGAAAGAAAGACAGACCTTTCGGAATCTTCTTAAGATGTCAGACATAGTTTATGTGTCAGCATTTCATTTGATTGTTAATTGGGGGGGGGATGCGTGATTAATCGTCATATCAAATTAAATGAGTTGTGGAATGGAATGCGAAAAAGCTGAAAGTAGTCAAGTGAAACCCTTTCCATTTTATGATATGATGTTTGGAAACGGAAAAAAGAACAAGTATGCAAATAGGAAATAGTTTTGGGAGAAATTGTTTTCAAAAAGGGGGAAAGTTTGTGGCATCTGTGTTACATGTGGATGTGTGAAGGAGAAAGCAAAAATGGGAAAGATGAGAATTAAAATTAATTATGATGATGATAATATTGATGATAATGATGAGAATATGTCGAAGGGGAATCCTAATCTAATACGCGAAGGCTGCTACTTTTTTTTTGTTTGCAATCTAGTCTAGGAATAAATGAGAAATCTGCATTTGCGGAGAAAGGAGTGGAAAATTGTAATGAAAATGGACAGGGTTGTTGAGAAGGCAGGAAAAAGTCAGAGATAATAAATACTGTCATATTACAGAGTCTAAAGGAAAAGGGGAAAGATAAAACATGAAATAACTAGGTTCAACGGAACCAACCTAGACCAACAAAGAAAGCCAGCAAGACAAGAAAACAAATAAATAATATGCTCTTCTTCACCCTCTGATAAGTAGTAAGCACTTGGATAAGTATGTACATTACATTGCTTAAAGTTATACATTGCTTGTTTTAATTACTGGACATAAATACTGGACTATTGTTCGTTTACGTTTCTCATTAGAGAAGTAATACAAAGGGAAGACGCCGTAGCACTAAAACAGTTCATTTCTCCATGTGCAATACCAGTAGTTAAGTGTCAATTTTAGCTTGTTCTCCCTCTATTTTGTACGCATAATATACTTGTAACTAGTTGATCATAGTTCCTTTGCTCGTGCTTTAACTGTATCACGAACAATTAATTGTAACTGAATGGTGAACAATACACCTATTATGACATGGCTGCGGATAAACAAAGAAATAGAAATCAATAAAATTTGTTCAGCAGACGATTCAGTGTTTTCTTTGGAACAAGAGTGATAGCAGTCAGTCGTCGTTTGGAGATTCCGATTTATTTCTGACATGCCTAAGCATTTGCGTTTCTTTTGGGACAATATAAAAGGTTTGAAAAGGAGTAAAATGACTACTAACAATTATTTGTGTGTGTAAAGAGCAAGAAATGGGGTTATATGTTTCCAATGGAATCAACGTTCTAGGTTCCATCTTGAACTGGGACTCCTATTTTTCTGTAACGTCCATCACTTACTCCTTCTTTGCGGGAGGTGGTGGTTCTATTTTGATATTCTTCTTTCACAAATATTTTGCTATTAAATGAATATTATATTCAACAATTTATGATTTAAATAGCCATCATGTTAGAGTAAATAGTAATATAAGAAGAATGACAACAAAAAATAAAATTATTATTATGTTATTATGCAAATTTGATATAAGTAAAGGAGATAATTGAAATGCATCAAACTAAACCGTTAAGTTTACAAATCCTATAAGGAATGATTCATCAATGTATGTTATAATGATACCATTTCTGTAATTTAGTAAAACCAACTCTTATAATAATAGTATGCTTGTTAAATGTTTTTAGAGATGGGGGTCAATTGGAATCTTTGCAGAAAGCAGCACGCTTATTAGTAATACTCAAATTCTTGCTACGAGCATAGGGGATTAATATAGATGTAGAATTTTTGGAGAGGGTGGTTTCAAAAGAGCCTTAACAGTGTTAATTAGTTATAACCATCAAAAATCTTGAGGTTCACAACTTTCTCATTTACTTTAAAGAACACAACGCAAAACAAAACGTCCACCAAAACCAATTACATAACCTCCCTTCTGGAAATGGTGTAGAATAAAAAAAAACAATATACGTCACTAATTGTTAATAAAACTAACCTTCTAACACTGTCACAAATTTAATATAGAGGTATTAAAACCTGGTAGGATTAGTTCTTTCCAGCAATTCCCATGGGTTGTTTTTAAATGAGTAGATAGGATGGCCAGTTTGATGTAAAACAAAACTCGATGTTATCAGCAACTGCTCTTCTGGCAGCCATTTTAAAGCGATGAGTCTAAATAACATCAGAAAAGGTGGGTGGGTTCGAAAAAAGTCGATTTTGGTGGTACGTCAACCCTAGCTGGGACGTATGTAAAGCTGGACTCGTATTTTGTCATTCCGAAGATACATTCACAATAAACCTTATAAAAAGTGAAATTAAAAATTGTATTATTGTTTCAACCATAAACTGAACCCCTTTTAGGTATATTATAAATGGTAGGAAATTAAAACTTCTTACGGTCAAGGTGGGTGATGTTGTGTTTTTGTTCTCCACTCCTTGACCTGTTCCTCTCTTGATCCAGGCCTGCAATCCCACGGTCAGTTAGTTATCTCCAAGGACATGTAGATACCAAAGTCTCTTCCACTGCTCACATACAAGTGAAAACTGCTCATCATTCAGGAACAAAATCCTTCAGCTTGTCCATCTTCACATTCCCCAACCTTGTCATGGGGGTGTTGAAAAGAGCCGCACCTCGTCATCTTCATTGGTTTCACTACTAACCAGTAGTTGCAGATGGGGGGTAAACTACAAAAAGTCCAGATTTATAGTGAGAATGGGAATTGGCAAGGAAAGGTATAGCAACGTCATAATTTTCTTTGTCGTGGGGCATCACAGCTTAAATTCGTTTGAGATATTTCCAGTGAATCCCCACTAGTTGCTGAAGCATTTCCATGTCTGGTCTTCTTCATCCATCTCATTGGACAACATCAGTGAAAGAAGGGTATTGGAAATTAAACCTTCAACCTTTTAACTGCAATAAACTTCCGGGTTCCGTAGTTTTGATGCGCTGGATGGCGTTGACAATTTCCAGAGTACCGGGTCGAATCTTGGTAGCTAGTAAAGAGTTTAGAGAGGGAAAACCAGAAAGAAAGTAATGAATTGTCACAGGAAGCTCGTTGAGATTGAGTGTAGTGAGACGGGGATGTTGCTTTGGTGATGATTGGTGGCAGCAGCTGCCAATTTCCAAATTCTGTTTCCAAATTGAGGACCATTGATAGTAAGATGAGTGAGATTGGGGCAGTATTCTAATACCACCCATTCAAAGTCACCATACTTTCCAAACTCACACGGGTGGTAGTTCAAGGTGAATGATGTTTCTTCTCACAAACTGCATAAAATCGTGCACATTCTGCTAGACTCCTGGTCAACGACGAGGCTCCAAACTATATATCCTATTTCATTAGTACATGCCTTTGATGAGGGATTGATGAGGGCCTTTCCCCCTTTCCTCAATTTCCCAGCTATCCAAAACCTCAGAGATGTAAAAATTCGAATTCTTCGATCTGGCATTGAGCGCTCGTATAGGATGGTGGAGGTGGATCGCCAAAACGGAGAGGGACGGACATATCACACCAGGTCTTACAACCCAAGCGAAATAACATTAGGTGGACACATTTTGAAAATATTCTGCAAGACCTGTAATATAAAAACAAGTTTTAAAAACAGAGCTCTAGCAAAATACAATGTTAGTTTAAAATATTATTAGCTAAATATTAGAAAGTGGTAATTTATTTACAACTAAAGTAGGCAGGGCCTGTTGAGCAGAATCGACATTCTCATGTTGATTTCCACTGGCATTCCAACCGCTGGCTTTATCGGGGTCGTCACTACTGCTACTACTATTTTCAGCGCTTCTTGAGCCATTCTTCTTACTGGTAAAAACTATAACACGCCAACTACAATAATTTGTGATAACTACTATAACTTATCACAATCAATAAATTTTTCACTTAACGAATTTCGAAATTACAACTGGCGATAATTATAATTTATATAAATAATTATTATAAGTAGTTTTGCTAAATGTTACCTCAGTGCGGATCGCTTAAAAAATCCAATTTCAAACCGAATCGGACAGGAAAACGTCATGTTTCAATTCAATGAGGGAGGTCATATGGGATGGATTTATAAGGCATTAGGCATGGGCATAAGGGACATGCCAGAGGATTGGGATTATGATAATTTGGTAGAAGAGTCCGAAAAATTTGCATTTCCATACCACATTAACGTATTAGCACGGAACAAAACGCCAAAAATACAACAAGTATATATGTATACCTATCCGTACATCCTCAAAGCACCAGGCTGATTGGTGTCGATGCTTTCTCTATCCTAACTTTGTCTGCTTATTTTACGATTTACGCTGTGTAAAAAAACCTTGCTCTCTGTTTATCGACGAAAAGGTGGAGGGAAGCGATTCATATTACGACATTAAGTCCAAGGCGAGAGGTAAAAATAAAATAAAACGAACACCCCAACCCATAACAAAGTAACAGACTCTAATTAAAAAGTGATACAACAGTTAAGTATAAAACAGTAGTTATTAGTGTGTTCTATTAAAAAACAACAGTTAACTTTTGGTTTAAAAAAAATGACATCAAAATTGGTAAACATCGTCCAGAAATTGGGACGAATAATTCAAATCAACAACGCGTTTAAGTTCCCGGTGGCCCCTGTAGTTCCCCGGACTAAATCAACCAAAATGGAGTTTTCATTTAATACTGAAGCAATAAAATTGAACATGTCATTTAGGAAGACGGTGACATACTTTCCACCCATTCGGTAAAAAATGAATACTTAATATTTAGATACCTAAATAGTAATTAGAACCCTAGTTAAAAATATTGTAAAAACCTAGTTAAACACCAGGTTAAAATCCTATAGTTAAATATTTCATCTCTACTGCGCGGTGCATTATTATTTCTTATGTTCTCATTTTACCAGGACGGAACTTCACGGTGGTGCGAAGGAAGAAAAGAAAGATGATCAATGAAAAATGACGTAATCTACAATTTCATTACAGTTAAGTTACTTTTCATTAGAAATTAATAATGAGTGAAATCATGAAACGGATCATTTATTTTGAGTAAATCGTAATTACGATTACAATAATTTTTTTTGTACATAATATGAATGTTTCAGGCGGTTGGTGAATAGGAAGACGGTCTTCGTATGCAGCATCAGCAGCAGTAGGCTTCGTATAAAAAAAAATTACAGCAAAATAGCATTTTTTTGTTTGACTTTTTAATAAGTAATTAGTAATTAAAAACAATTTGAAACCCACCTAATATAAACTTTGTTAATTTTAATTTAGAAAGAATTTTGTTAATATGCAAATCTTGTTATATTTAACTAGGTAAGAAACTGTGTTTTTTAAATCGGTGTTTAGATTCTTATATTACTTATGGTTGCACACACTAATATTATACACAATTTATCTAGTAACCCCAAGTTGGTTTTTAAACTTGGGACGCTCTTAATTTCATTATTATAACATTGTTGATAAATTTTTTTCGTAAACGTAGAATTGATACTATTATCAATCAGATAATGGCAAATTAAATCATTCAATCAAAATTAAGTTACGTTGAAAATGATTTTGTTTACTTGATAGTACATAGATATGAATTAGATTGGAAAGCAATTACTCCTGATCCTTAACGTAATGCCGGCATTACCGGTATTGTTAACATATGCATATCCGAACTATGCTTTTTATATGAAATATTAAGCTTTCCGGCTTCTCTGGTATTTGAACAAAATCAAACTTGTTTTTTATCGACTGACTAGATTCTAAAGTTGTTAAAGGGAACAATTGTCAGAGCATAGCCAGCAATCGTCAAGTAGTTATTGCATTCTAGGGATGTATTTGGTTTTTGTTACTTGTTACTTGTTTTGTAAAGAGCCAAAGATCACTCAACCTTTTCATAGAAAACGCAGTCTAAATATTTAATTAATCGGTAATTTGCTTAAGTTTGTGCTCAGGGTAAATATGTTTATTCGTATAATATTCAAAACTCGTGTAAAACTAATTTGTATAAAATATTGTACTTCGTATTAACCGAAATCACAAATAACTAACTCACACAGAGCTAAATATTCATGTAATGTGAACTCATATAGGGTAAATTATTCGTGTAATGTGAGTTCCATAAATTGTCTACGTATTTTGATTACGAAAATAGTTGTATTCACCATTTTAGATGTATTTTGCCTTAGTAATTTTTCCATAAGATTTAAAATTGTAAGTATTGAAAATGTATGGGGCAACATGAAAACAAAGTCGCTAGATACCCGGTTGAGAACATCCATCTATATGATACAGACAATTCTCTTTCTGTCCTTCTTCCTACATCTCCATATCTCGAGTTATATTTATGAAAAATGGTATCATCTACTAGTTTTAATTTTTATTATGACAGTCAAAAGTAAGGCTTTTTAGTAGTTGACGACAATAGTATAATTCCTGGAAAACGTAAACATATATACTTAATTAGCTGATTGGGATTTCAGCTTATGTGAAATAAATTTACACGAATTTGAAAAACTATGTAAATTCGTTTTATACGAAATTCAATGAATCCATTTTATGAGAATCATCCTTTATTTAAATTGAAATTATATGAAGTCTTTGCACACGACAACAGCAACAGTATTTTTTGTATGTTGTCGGTCGGTTGCTCGCTCTATGTTGGGCATAATGTGAATGTGAGTAAGCCATTTTATACCATCATTAAAGAAATGATTGAGCTATTCCGTCCTTCCGCGTTTGTTGCAGCTTTTATCCGTTCCAGAGTTAGAGACAAATGACCAAATGAGCAAAAGCTGGCTAACTTTGCATATCTAATTTTATGCTCACCGTTGAGATTTATATGTAGGAATGAATTGGTTTCATTAAAGTCAAGAGAGTCAACATTTTATACATATCTTTTACTTTGTTTTAAACTGAAATAATTATGCATACATAAAAATATTCTGATATTACCCACACGTTAGTATCGCATTTTGTCGCATTTGGTAAATAAAGCAGTCTATTTGGTCACATTAACTTTTACTTTGTTTAACTCTTTTTTACTATTAACTGCTGGTGCTTAATTTTTAACCGTGTTATTATCAAAAATTGTTAGCGAATCTGTAACATATTTTAATCTGTTGAACTCTAATTAATTTAACTGCTTGTATGATTGTTTTTTTAATCAGTGTTAAATTGCTTGTGAGATAGTGGGTCGGGTAAACTTTTTGTTTAATGGGTCTTTTTTTCCAGCCCTAATGTGGTCAAGGAACATGACAATAAGAATCTTGACAAGGGGTCTGACAGCATTATATTTTCAATGTCACTGTATAGCAAAACAACATTTAAATTTTCATGTGTCCTACTTGGTGAAAAAAAAATTGGGAAAAAATTTGGAATTGGCGAAGGTATATGTTTTTTGCTGTTCCCAACCAAAAAGATATAATTAGCAGAGATACTATATGCATCGTTATCCTTTAAATCAGAAGTCCCATATGCAATCAAACAGTGTATAGTAAGTAAACGAATTTTTAAATCCAAAATATTCCAGTGAAAAAGTGAGACTTTCCGTAGAGTACATGAACAGAAGTTAGTTGCTAGTTAGAAGTTGCTAAGGTTTACATTAAACGAATGCCCAAAATTTTTGATGAAGCTCTCTGATTTTAAAATATGGGAATTCGCGGAAGAAAAGACCCCCACCTCTGATTGTCTCGAAACTTGGTATACCTATGTATTACGTATGATTACATATGTACCTTCTGATTCCAATGCAATGGTACTGCTTTTATTTGAGACACGAGCCTCAAAAGTGTTTGAATTGGCTTGCGGGTCTTTAAACTATCAATTTTGAAAACCCGGGTTAGTTTGGTAGCTTGTGCCATAACTACAAGTAGTGCCAATCGACTCAACACGTCAAGATGCCGCTTCCTACCAAGTTTCAGAAAAATTGGAACTGAGGGGCTGCTCTTCCTAAATATCCCAAATATCCCAATGTTTTGAAACTGCATACAGACGAATTTTTGACAATTTTATTTCATAACGATAATAACGAAGCTTCGCTAAAATATCTGTTCGGTTATTCTACGGAAAGTCTCAAGTAGTGCGTCTGCTCTTTTAACAACAAATTCGTCTAGGGAATGATAACTTACAGCACTTCGTCAACTTCTTATTTAAAGCATGAC
Source organism: Lepidocyrtus cyaneus (assembly GCA_034696785.1). Lineage (NCBI taxonomy): Eukaryota > Metazoa > Arthropoda > Collembola > Entomobryomorpha > Entomobryidae > Lepidocyrtus > Lepidocyrtus cyaneus. The sequence goes on along the minus strand of JAQIWX010000357.1, from coordinate 6,673 downwards.
CAAAATTAGAAGTTAGCCTTTGATTTATGAATTGAATATGATTTAGAAATTCTGATTTCACGGTTTACCCACTAAAAATTATTCCTTTAAACTATATTTCAGTGAAAAGTGCTTCTCTTTTAAAAATATTGGATTATGGTTTTGCGTTAAGTTAGACAGTTGGCTATCAAATGGTTTCAAAATCATGTGGATGAATCTCACTAGCCAATGCAGATTTATGAGTGTCCAAAGTAGTTTAATTTTGCGTTGCAACACCTAAGTATAAGTAACCAATTTCTTGCTAACTTTTTATTAGTAAGGAACCTCACAAAACTATTTGATCATTCCATATCATATGTATCCACATTTATTTTTAACGATGAATCAAATGAAACACAAGCAGTATCACATTTCCCCACATCGTATTGATGTTTTAGCGTATGTTGCATTGAAGCACTTAGGTAGCTAGACAGCTTTTAAGCCAGCAAATGCAGCTTTAGTCACATCAGCTCCTCATTGGGAGACAAATATAAGGGCTAAGGGCTGCTCAGACATATTCCCAATGAGCACAGATATTCAATGGGATTTAGCTATGCTTATTCGTGAGTGACAATCAGTAATATTTTTATGAAAAAAAAACTGTTGCTAGTTGCTATGATAAACGTTAAAATATTTATGACAGAGTTGACTTTGAAAATATTTCCTGTTCATTTAGTTATACGAGCTGAGCAGTCCTGCACCCTCGAGTAGCCCAAACAGTCCTCCCGCAATGAGCAATCTCATCGGAGACCACTCAACATGCAAAGTGTCTATTTTAAGCCTTTCGCTTTACTGGTAAATGCTGGGTAAGCTTTTTGAAAAAGGCACAAAAAAAAACTTTCCTGTACTGTAGCGGGTATTAAGCACACACTGTTAGAACATGGTCGTTATACAGGTTATTCTGCTGCACTAGTCAATTTATTGAGTAATAAGCTACCACAACTTTTACACTAAAAGTTGTTGGAGGAGACGCCAAGCAATTTTTTTGGCTGTTATGACAATTGCACCGTTATACACGTAGCCCTACTATTGCGGTCGAACTGTATAGATAAATCAACAATTTGCATTTCCGTTTGAGTTTCAAAAACGTAGCCATCCTTATTCGAAGGCCTATGTGTCATAGTCATAACATTTCGTAAATTTAAAAATAGAAAATGGATATGATATGTTCTCATAAGAATAAGAATATGCTGATTTGTGAAACCGTATCACATGTAATCCTACTTGGATATTAATTAACATTCTCGTTCCTTCATCCGGCTAATTTAAAGGATTGAAGCGGCGGAAGAGGCTTTGTAATAAAGTATAGAAAGGGCACAATAGAAAAAGCCTTCGCAATTCCGTTGAAGTACAACAACCTTTGCATTTGCTAGACTGTTTTATGATGGTAGTGAATGAATAAACTGCTTAGCGTAACTACGGGAAATGTTGGGTGTAGTTATAGAGAAGTAAATCATGGATCTAACGCTAAAATATTCAGCCGTTTAATGTAAGCAGTTTAGAGTGAACGAATCAAATCCTCATTCTCAGTAAACTATATTTCAACTTACCCCACTGGAACGGGAACGTTCTACAGGCAATCAAAACAAAATGGAGATACTCATTGTCAGTTGCGAATTTACAGGATGTTAAGTGGTTTTTTGTTTTTGTTGTGGTTGAGTTATAAAAATTTTAATTTTAAAAGCATGAAAGGATACTGCTGGTGGTATTTTTGGGATACTTGAAGTTGTAGTAGTTGTTACAAACTATATATGATCTAAAATATTAATGTATAGATACTCTAAAATAAAAGGGAAACGGACGAGTTGTAAAAATATAAGAATAGATTTCTGAAAAGGTTGCATGTCACTTCGTTTACCCCTCCTTCCCGTCCCCGGCACTGGCGCAGCAGTGACAGGGACGAGAAAAATTTTGAGGAGGAGGCGTCCTCTATAAAATTCCTTTACCTGTATTGGTTTTTTTGGCTCAATGAGCAATAAATAAATTTCAGACAGTTTGGAGAATTCGAGATTTCAATTTTTATATCATTAACAATAGTGTAAACGGTTTCGGCCTTTCAAGTTTTTTCAACCCAGCATCTTCGTTAAAGCTTTTGACCTTTTGTTGCATTTCGTCTTCGCATTAGAAAGTTTAGCTTAACCTTACCCAACAATTTATCATATTCATTCCAGCATTCATTTGCTATGGCCCTACCTTTTGCTTTCTCCCCCTTTCTCCTCTTTTTATCAAGGGAAAAGTTTTCTATTCGTGTAACGCATGCCAATTAAAGTTGAGAGGAATATTATGAACAAACATACAGGCACTGTCGATGCTCCTCCTACTACGTGGTATAAATTTTATTTTATAAAATTAACTAACAGGTAAAACAGATTACATTTACACGGTATATGTATGTACACCCTGACAGTTTATTATTTTCTATTCATTTTTATTGATACTCATACATACAAACATGAATATTATATTTTCTATATATAAAGTCATCCAACCTAAACCCTCATCATCAACATTGTACGCACTGTACACGAATATGAAGGGGCCCCTCGGCGAAGGGCCAATAAATAGCTACCAGAGCAGTGTGCGTAGTAATAATGATAAATTTATTCATTTGGCAAAATATGAATTTAATGAAGCTATCTATATATTGATTTTTCATATACTTTACTGAATATTATATGACAATTAAAACAAAATACGTAGTATCTTCTATAAATTTCTGGATTTCCTACTAATTATTGTTTTAGTGTAACAATGTACTGTTTTATACAATATGAATGGTTGTCCTTTCTAAAGCATACGACTTCTGTTTTCAAAAATATGAAGCTTCGCATGAGAAATATGAACGACAACGGCAAAATATGAAAAATATAAATTTATAAATGGTGCTCAATCAATCGGCATATTTTTAGCCATAAAATCACCGCCCAAAACGTTGCTGCGATTCATGTAAACGTAGCAAATTTTAAAAATCATAAACATCATAGCTCTGATTATTACATAGCAATTGGCCAAAGTATTTTTTCTTTCAATTGAATGACACTGTTTATTTATGTACATCTAGCCGTCTGGTTTACCGTTCTTTCATTTTCCTTAGCTAAACTCCATTGCTATCTGTAGAATAACACACATTAAACACTAAACATTAAATCCATCGGATGCTTTTACCTTCTTGTACGCTTGCTTATTATGTTCATTTTCCCGACCTCCTATTGTTTCCACTTTACTAGCTGACAATGAGTTATATGAAAGTTTGTGTTTTTATGTCATTGCTGGGCAGAACATCTGCTTAACAAATCAAATCCATATAGGTAACCATCATCGGCAGCACAAAGAATAAGAAAGCGTCTGCGGCACGACACGAGATTGGTAAGGCGAGTATATGAATAACTCAAAAACAAGCAAGTCAAGTTTAAGGTTAAAAGCGACTAAACACTGAATGTACCGTACGTGGGACAGAGAATTTGATCTAGGCCAGAGGGTAAGAAACATATATCATGTAACAAAACTCAAGAGAGGCTGGCCATCGTAATCTAGCAATGTGGTAGGTAAAAAAGCAAAACGTCACTATCCAGAGCAAAACTGCTTTATTTTTATGCATAGGCAAGGATAATGAATGAAGCAATAGATACATGAATGAAGGAAGAAAAAGGGAGTTTTTGAGTTGAAAGGGGATAATGATAGGGATGGTTGCTATGTTTGAAGGTAGGTATTACTTACACAATGCGTGCCAGCCAATGACTGTGAGTCTGACTAGTTTGTGTGTGTGTGTGTATCGGAATATGGTGATGATGAACAATGAACACTCTTTTCACAAAATAAGCCGGGAAACAAAACCAACAGAGGGGTAGCAGCAGCAAGTAAGCACACAGAGTAACCACCCAGAACAACAAACACAAAAGCATCAGCAACTGATACGGAACGATACAAATGGAGCGAGCAGTGCAGTGTGCTTTTGATGTTGGAGATGTGAAGACGGATTTGGTTGGCCTTTTTCCTTGATTTACCCCAAATTTAATTCCACTATTTGTGGATATCTAACAAGTTCCAAGTTCAATACTACTTTAGGTAATTAATAACGTGCTGCTTAATTGGTTATATTGTTTTAGTTTTTCCCTTTGTCCACACTCTATCTTTAGATCAGTTTGGAATTTTTTAGTTGGTTGTATAAGACCTGTTTGATAATATTCGTTTTTTTTGGTTTGATGTATAGATATTATTTAATTGAATGATCGTGCTAATTAATATTTGGCATTTGTGCTAGTTAATGTTTATGCTTTTTTTTGTGTGTTGAAAAATTCATTTTTTTTAGATCAGAAAGGTTAGTCACACAAACGTCAGGACCGGTCAAAATGGCAAGCTACAGCAGCAGTCCTTCATCGCTGGGGATACCGGACACGTTCACTTGCAGACTTTGTCCATATGCTTCGTTTACTGCGGCAGAGAAGGACGCTCATCGGGAGTACCATAGGGCTCGTGGAGACTTGAAATCTACTAGGGTATTATATCCCACGTAAGTCTAAAAAACACACAACAATGAGATGAGATCATAATAATTAAAAGAAGCCCTAATTTAGATATTTCTAGTAATCACATATATATCAAATTCAAAATAATAATTGTTTTTCTTTCTACAGCGTTCCAGCTCCTACTCCAACGAATGAGTCTATTTTCGTCCTTCAGCAACGAGGTTACTCTGCCGTCGCCGTTGATGACGACGACGACGACAAAGCCGCCGCCAACGAAAAACGGCCAGCGCCCACTTCCCATCGTCCAGGACCAAAGCGGGCTAAACGAAGCAACAAACAATACAGAGAGCCGGCAGGATTCGGCCGAAAGTTCAAAGGAGCATAACTAACTTTAAATGTCTTAAAATCAAATATATGTTCCATCTAATTAAATATTTAAAATTCTATTCCTTCTAGTAACCAAGAGTTTGTTCAAAATGTCAATTGGTGGTTTACTTTAAGTTACCGCTTTATGCATGAGTGTTCGGTAGTATTTAAAATTTTTATATTATAATATTAATTATTTTAGTATTGAATAGTTATTAACTATTCAATAATTATTTAATAATAACAATACATTGACAAGTGTTGCCTAACATTTGATAATTAGACTAACCGAGTATACAAACAGTTCCTCTAATTTTACTCAAATAATGTAATTAATCGCCTTAATGAAAATGTATCCAAATGCTAATATACTTATGATACGTTTTTGTATATTATAGAACAGAATAACAATAAAGGGATGAAATTAAAAATCCAAAACGTAATTGAATTTTTTGCCTAATCATTTAATTTCCAAGTCAATGAAAAACGGTCAAATGTTTGGTGTACCTTCTAGATAACTTAAGTTGGTGAAACTTGTTGAGTGAGTGTAAAGGGATTTTGCAACGTTTCGGATGTTGAGCATGAGAATCGTTATTCCACCAATATCACCATCAGACTGGTGCACTTATGTGAGCATTTGATTATGCATTTGAATTGGATTAGGAGAGGAATGACATGAGAGCGCCAAAAAATAATTATTGTCAATGAGATAATTTTAAATTCGTTGTTTGTGTAATTACGTTTGTTTCGATTTGATTTTACACATCGTAGCAGGCTTCTACTTTCTTGCTGTTTTGCATGCGACAGCTTCCTATATTATCATATGAAACTTCTTCACTCCCCCAATCTTCCAATCAAAGGGATGCTGGAGTAGTGACCATCCTACGGGCCACTGACAACTGGAAATTGCTTGTTAGGATGATGATAGGAAAGCACACAAAATAAAATTCAAGCAACTCATAACGGCGTCCGCCATCCACCCGGAAACATAAGTGGTGGTGGCGTCGACTCTAGCGAATGTGACGATGGGAAATAATTGTAATAGTGTCCTCACTTTATCATCATCACCATCCTCCCCTCCAAACCCGACGATTATAATCATATAATTAACAGTGAGAGGAATCAAATCCCACTCATGGAAGGAATTGTTAAGTAAAAATCTCATATCGCCCCCACCAAGCTTGGTTTTACTTATCAAATGTATCCGGTACTATCCCATGTCAAACAAGTGATCAAATTAAATAAGCCAAACGTCAACCATATTTGGAGTATACACACCAACCAAGTATACACACACTTCGTCAAAACGTATTTTAAATAAAAAACACAATTACACAATGAATATCAGTTAATTTCATTTAAATGTGATGAAAAATACTCGTGTGCAGCAAGAAGAAACCTTCCAAATTTTAGCAATTCCATAGATAAAAACGTCCATTGTCTCACTTTGCCCCAACAAACCAAGTACTCACTCAACACTTTTTTATTACGGAAGTTTATGAGCTGCTACGAAGGAGCCATCACTGAAAGGGAATATAGGAAGTTAAAAATACTTACGGATAGATTATTTTTACTTATTATGTGCGTGTTATTTTTGGAGCATATCTGTAGTGCTTATAGGAAATAAACAGTCAAAAACACTATTAACATATCTTGCAGCGTAGAAGACGGTTATAATATAAAATGTTTAATTTTAGTCTCATTAAAGTCAGCGCATAATTAGCTTTCGAATGACACCCCATTTAGTATGGGTTAATTATATGAAAAAGCGTGACCTTGAATTTTGACCCACTTCCAGGCGACCTACGACGTTAGTATTAGTG